>JXSR01S042113.1:29232-39423 GCA_000969725.1 Ophiothrix spiculata | reverse complement strand
AGCTTATAGAGAATGTCATCATAAATACAAAAATATTAAAATGATTATTTCTATTAAAAAAAAAAAACACCTCCCAAATTTGAGACAGACATATGACCACCAGTCTATCAGAGAATCCAGCCAGACTTACTGTGACATCCAATCCCTCAAGAAGGCAGATGAAGTCATCCAATGGCTAAGCTTAATTTACCATCTCACGGGTGGGACTAACATAGGTGCATCAAAATTATCCCTTAAGTGACAAGGAATATATGTCATCATAAATATAAAAAAATAGTAAAATGTTTATTTCTAAAAACAACTCCCAAATTTGAGACAGAAATATAACCACCAGTCTATCAAAGAATCCAGTAAGTATTACTGTGACATCCTATCACTCTAGTAGGCAGATGAAGTCATCCAATGGCCAAGCTTAATTTACCATCTCATGGGTGGGTGGGACAAACAGAAGTGCATCAAAATTATCCCTCAAGTGACAAGGAATATGGGACAAATTTGAAAAGCAAGATAGACGAAATAACACACAATTGTGACAAAATATCAGTATCCCTTTGAGCAAGTCCCAAAAATAATATATTCATTCATGAGTAAGCTTTTATATTGTAACATGTGGTATCTTCATATATGACAATTCCCATATAAAAATATAGGTCACTATGTTATCCAAAGCAATATATATCATTGCAAAATACTCTTTTTAATTGTTTGATAGCCATTTTGAATTTCTGGGTTAATTGTATGACTGATTGTTTAAGTCATCATAATTACTAGAGCCTCATCATAATGTAAATAAACACCATCCAACCTACATAGTTTGCTTCATATTGTCTCCAAACAAATGTGTGATTCATGTTTCTTCTTGTTGAAATAATCTGATTACATTGCATTAGAAAAAAGAGCTATAAACCTGAATATTTGCCTCATTAGTATTTCTGACAGATTTTTAATCAAAGTTGAAATGATGAGTTCAATGATATGCTTAATACCAAAATAACATTGACTGTCCTAATTTTGCCATTTGTTTAGATTTAACAAATAAATTTCTGCATGATTTTTCCATGGGATTCACTGACTAAGAAAATATAATTATTTGAACCTATATATCAAACATAAGTAATCCTTGGCTTTCAATGTCTTGCAACATTTATGTCTGAATTTCTCCTAAAAATGTCTGTAAATCTATCAATGTCTAGCCAATCAGTGTGTAAATTAGTTCACGCCCTAATTGTTCCAGTTCTACCAATGTTCCATACATCACATCTACACAACATACGCAGATGATTTATGTCTTACCACACAGTACCTAGCATAGCTACTAGTCTAGTGCATGCAAAAAGAATTCGTTACTCTGCTGTAACAATTAACATTGCTGCTGTATTTGCTCTCCTTTCCACCCTGTCCTAATTATCAGTCCTTGTCTAACTGTTCTAATCATCTATCAAACATTTTTATATTGTATTTTTTATCTTATTCTAAACATCACAAATTTCGTGACTTAACTGACCCATACAAAACATTCCCTAATAATTTTAACAAAATATTGACAACCATATCTGTATTGTAAAACAACTAAATTCCAATAAGCCAATCTATGTCTTCCCCACAGACAGGTTTCAAAACTCCAATAACCACAGTTCCACTTACCATCCCAACCCACCTATTTTCAATTTCTGCCAAAAGGTCCTCTATATATAGACAGTATGCCACATATAACTCAATATCGCACATATATCACACATGAAACTTCTTTTCTTTGGTATATTAAAAGGAAATAAAAAGGACTCACTATCAATATTGCTATAATAAGTTTGCTACCATTAGTCCACATATCTCAATTCTACACTACCTGACTTTATTTCCACCAGTAACTTCCCACTTCAATGCGCTACAGAATACTGCAAGGTGATTGCTCTGAAATATGCTAGCCAACAAACCCACATATTCCAATTTAAAGCTATCTAAGTTTCAGAAGTATCATAGAATTAAAGATTCTCCTCAGTGGCGTATGTGAGAATTTTTTGATTTTCCTCTGTTCACCTCAAGTACAGATTTTGATAGTTTACGGAAATCAAACTTTTTTCTCATAAATTAATTTGCAGGAGTCTTTGCAAAAGTAGATTATCAAATTTGTTGCCAATTTAATTTCAACCAATAGTTTCAACACTGTATAGGATGGATGTTGGCTCTAACCATCTTAACTCAATCTTATTTGTAAAATAATATATAACTTCAAAACCAAATCAGTATTACAATTAGAGTCTACATAATACATTTAATCCCAAAGATCCCACTTTTAAGCTACCTATGCTACCAATAACTATAATCCCTGGTTCTGCAAAGCATATCCCAGTATTAACTAAATGACCCAATTTCACATTCAAGTCTTCATTTTTAAGCAATAAAGTAGAGAAGAAAAAATACTATTTTTGTGCATTATTCATGAATTTCATATTCTCTCAGACAAGGTTGTATCATATTTCAAGCCCAGGTAAAGTAAAAATTGTTCAATATTGAAACTTACAGCAGACAGGGAAAATGTGCGTTTCCTGTAGACACTGCACATTCTTTGGCAAAACTTGGCTTACCTCATTTTCCTTTTTATTCAAACATTTCAGTGAATTTAGATTTTTTTCCCATTTCCATGGGTGTCATAAATTCAAAAATTCATAACTCTGTTTATAGAATTATATGAAGGTTCATAGAAAAAACTATGAGAAGAATTGCCGTTTCTGCAACAACAATCCTGATTGGCTGACAGCAATAAGATATAAACTAGAGTAGCCAATCCCAATCCAAAATCTTAAATAACTTTGACAATGTTTTTAACCATTACAATATTGGTTAAAAATATATAATTTCTGACCAATTAACAGGAGGTAAATATCCAGCCACAAAATGTATATTTGAAAATATAATATAAAGCAAGATTCACAACTGCATTCAATTTTGTACAGCCATTTTCCCATTTATACCATTTCTTTCTTTAAGAATTGTGAAAATGTTAAGAGATATATTCTTATACAAAAAACAATTTCATTCAATTTGACACTTATATATCAAGCAATTGTACAACACGTTTTTTGCCTTTCTATTTAGATAAATCCTCACTGCATGACTGAAAATTGGAAATGTTAAGCAGACTTGATTGCTAACATAGTGTTTTATCTTTGCTATTATAGTCAATGTATTCATGATACATTACACTCATTATATTCAGACATTTCAGTCATATTATTCTTGCATTAATATCAGGGTTTTAGGAACTTTAGAGGGTATTATATTCTGCTTATTCAGAGACAAATCATGTTTTTGTCTTTGCTAGAATAAGGATAGAGTTAAGTATTATATTTTGGTTAATAAGGTTTGTAATAAGCAATTTATCTTCCAACTAGATTGCTGCGATTGTTGTAGTATTTTTTAACAATCTTTTTGGTACACCTAACTAGATTTAAGATAACACAAATAAAACACAAAATATGAATGTCCAATAAATGTGGAAACTATCCTATCATTATTTCAAATGTAACCAGCAACTTCAATTTCATAATGGTTGAGCAATGCTCTATAACTTGGAAATTCACATTATTAAAAAATGACATGTTTTATCAAATCAAATTTGATAAACCTTGTATATTTATGACCCCAAGGTTTGTGACAAAATTCCAGCGACAATGATGAATCACATGACCACCCACATCTCCCTCACATCAAAATGATACCACTGTCAATGGTTTCATTCCAATCTGTCAAAATTGTATAATCAAATAACTGGTATGATGTTGGTTTAATAAAATCTAGGGTGAAAATGAAATTTTGGTACGGAAGAGGGGTAGCTTACCCAGGGGCTATAGGTCAAATTTTGTGTACCCAGCATGTCCTATTAAATATGTATATATTGATGGTTTGTTTTAACGGCATGTCCATTGCTATAGGGTGTATGTGGTGGATATCATCAGGTTGGTTATGAAATTTGGTAAGAAATGATTGAGATTAGAAAACTGCATTGATATCCAGAAATATCACAAAATGAAAGTGCGTTGCAACATCTTACTTCATCTCATTTACAAATCAATTTTCAACAGACAATTTCATGTACGTCCATGTATAGTTTGATTATACCTTAGACTGCAATTTTTCTCTCAAGGCAATTATTTTCAACATCTATGCATTTTAGATGCTTTTGTCATACCTAATGTTCACAACCACACAAAAATATAGGTGCAAACTTTGTAAAGTAAAACTAACACTCAAGGTTGTCTATTTAAGACATTTATTATTTACGATTCAATCATTCCAATTTCACATAAAAATCACCAGAATTAGCCTTTTGATATTTTTCTAACCCAAATGTTAATAATGCTCTATACAGTTTAAAGCCTAAACATACCTTTTGCAATAAGATCATAATATTTTATGTCAAACATTTTCAATAAGCAGAAGCTATTCAATCAATCAATCAATCAGTATTTTTTCAGGTTTCAATTACAAAGCATACTTAATTCAGTAGGAGAAACATAGTGACAAGTATAAAAGTGTTTTCCCATCAATCATTACTGGTCACTACTTGTAGCTGATTTTGGTTACACATTTGTGTATAATGTTTGTATCAACAAACATTCTAACTTTTAAATTTTCTTTCCTAAAAACTTGGTGTCCTCCTTTTTAATAAGAAAGAACAAAAATGTGGAAATCTGCCACTTTATAAATCTACCATCTGATGTTGTCCCTTATCTCGTACATCACTTAATACCAGTCTCATTAGCAACATCCTTAACTAATGCACTCCTACCCAACTTGTTAGGTTGATAATAAAGACAATGTACCTCCTGACCTTTCCATCATCAAAGTAGCACACTTCCAATGCAAAAATCTTACAACTTGAAGAGAATCACGCCTATAACGTTGTAATAGTTGTTGTCACCTACAAAGTGAAATGGAGATTCTGGGATCTCACACAGCTCTTAAGACCCCATTTTGAGATTGTATGTAGCTTTTAATGCCTTAATTGATTGGACATTAATTAAATCTACATTGTATGCACAGAATCCTTGCACCAGGTTCATATCAAGATCTGCTTACAACCTGCTTTTTTCAATAAAGGGACTTTACTGACATTCTGCTAACTGTAATAGTGACTTAATTTTAGTGAGTACAAAAATTTCAATTCAGCTGATTTTCAACATGTTATTAACAGTACATTCTACAATTCTTATATCACCCTGTTTCTATTACAGGTGCATTTCAAAATCCGTAACAGATTAAAATCCTCAAATTGTTTCTATTTAAGGTGCATTCGACAATCCTTATATCACTTAAACATCACATTGTTTTTTATCTACTTGAAAAAAGCTGGAAATTAAAGCATGTTGACAATAATAGTTGATTCTGACCAATCCTCTTGAATTAAGTTTTCTTTTTTTTAAACCTTGATGCTACTGTCTTGTAATTACTGAGGGCCCTACCACAAATACAAAATAACACACAAAATTTTACTAAACGTTCAGAAGTTCATGATTACCAAACAAGATATGCCACTAATCTTAGTGTGACAAAGAATAGAAAAGTTTTTTCTGATCGGAGTACCCATTCATCTGGTCCGAATTTGTGGAATTAAGTATCTAAAGAAATAAAAGAATCCAAAACTGTCAAACATTTTCGAAAACAACTCAAAGCATCTCTTATTCAAAATTATGTTTGAATCTAAACATTGACTCGCATTTTTAATTTGGGCTGGCATCCTTTTTGTGTTGTCTTGTTTTGTATTATGAACATTCCTTTTTCTTCTTATCTGGCCTTATTGGCCTTCTGGTCTACCCCTCCGTAAGACATAATTTCAGAATTCTATTTATTGTACGATTCATATTATTGCTTTGTTATATATTTTGTCTTACGGAAAAATAAACATTGAACATTGAACATTGAATGACTACAAAGGTTTCAGATTTGTAACAGATATTTGTTGCAGATTCTCATGACGAAAAAAATTCAATTTTGATATTTAAGTTGGAGTTTGATATTACAACTAGGGGCAGACCAGGGAAAACACCTTACATCTGCTTAATGCTAGCAATCAGGAAAATATAGAAACAGAAAAACAAATTAATTTTGTGTAGAATTGTATACAACATGATAAAAACTATGTATTTCATTAAAGTGTCTACTTCTACTGGTACCATCACTAATGTTTTAAAAGACTGCATGACTTGAAAACAATAAAGAATGGGAAGAAAATTAACAACAGGTATCTTTTTTCATCATGATTACTAAAAAACAGTCCTAGTATAAGCGTTGCAATGGAATCTTTGGTATTTACTCGCTGCAATCTTAAAGAGCTTTTAGTCCAAATTAGGGCACAGGGTTAATGTGTTACAAGCCTAATTACTCCTGGCTTGTGTAAAAGCTTTCTAACACTGCATTATGTAGAAAACAAGAATTAAGTCATCTTCTGGGAGCTTTTTATACTAGATGATGCATGAAAAATGGGTAAAACATCAGTCATATAGTTTGCTTAATTTTAATTTGTAAAAAGAGGAATACAAATAAAAATCTTGCATTAAAGATAAACAACAGTCTCTACTATAATCAAATGACTTCATCAGTCTCAATAAAACACAATGCAAAATGGGGGTGTATATAAATTAAAGAAACTAGGGTCATCACTGAAACCATCCAAACAACCACCTTTATAAAGTCGCTTATATAAAAAGGTCCTACTTTACTTTGCAGCAAATTTCACTTACCCATTATGCCCAAATCTTCAATACCATATAAATGATTTTGTTGTTGTTTACCGAACTCTTTAAGTCAAACGTTACACAAATGTCATCTATCCACACTGGACTCGTTTGACATTTGTTTCATTTTCAGCTAGATTTGCTTGTATTTACACTAGGTTGCATAAGTTTACCTGTAAGTTGATTATAAAGCCTCACTTACTGTGAATACAATGTCGCGCTTCAGGTCACAATTAGCCTTGATCCGTCCTGGACTAGAGACAGGTACTTAAAATAAACTCAACTGTGACCTGATAAGATACATCCATTAATCAAAGTTGTTTCAGAATTTTACTAAAATCAAATCATTATTGAATGTTTTATAGATGTGATTTTTACAACTGCGAATGAACACCTACTGTATTCATACCAGGCCTAGTGAAATATTCTTGGCTTACTTCCTGCCTCAAGTTGGCTTACCTGCTTCTGACTTTTGATGTGTTACCGTGAAATAAAATCAGGGATTTTCCCTACTTTGATATGAAAACATATAACACAGAGTTTATAAACTCTGATGAAAGGAAATCACTTTCAGAAACCGACCTTATACAGGATTTAAAGCTGCCTGCATATTGTTACCTCAATAAATGCTTAGTTATATACATTTTTATTTTGTTAAAGAAAACATCTAAGTTTAATAAAAAAAATCTAACAAATACTGACTGCACATCAATCCCCACATGATTTCTAGTCCTTAACTTCTGATGGCTTGATTACTGAACCTTTTAATTGATTGAAATTACAAAAAAAATTTTACATATTTGTAATCATGTAATATATCGTATATCGCTGTGTTCACTACTACCTATAGATTGAGTGATTATTTTGATTCTCAATTGTAGAATTTACATTTTGTATATGGGGGAAATAAAAATTAACAATGAAATTCATTTTTTTCTTGGTGATGTTCCTTTAACATTAATATTGTATCTTTACATTTATAGTTGTTATTGCAAATAATGATAATTTAAGATAATAACTTTGTCTCATATCTGAGATGACATGAAAGTTTTTAAAATTTCGTTTTAGCAAATCCTCATCAACTAAAGAATATACACTCTAACATCTAAGGGTAGCACACTGACTTAAGAATTAATTCAATATTTCATATTCACCAATCTTTTTCAGGGCCATTTACCATACATACAGAAATCCAAACTGCAGTAACTTTCAAATTTCCTTGGATCAATTTTATATATATTGCAAAATCTATTAAGAAAATGGGACCAAATTTATTTCCACTTTCCTCAACTGATGTTTCAGCAAAAATATTAAATGATATAGAACCATTGCACTTTAGAGAAATCAATTGTATATATTTCTATATAAATATGGTTAGAAATCCACAATAAAAATCAATTTTCTTAAGTTAGTTCAAATTGTCAGGTGTAGTAGCTTTTATCATTTTTGAATATATTTCTATTTATTCTACTTCTTCAAAATCAAGAAATGCATATTTTTGCTTTCTCGTGATCAATCCTGGAAAATTTTATTCTCAGGTAGCTAGCACCATTGTTCTGAATCACTGCAGTGTTATGTGCATTTAAAATCCTGTCTTAAATCTATAAAAAAACACTTACCTTTAATGTGAAAGCAACAGGTCACAAATGGAACCAGTAAGAAGCATATGAGAGGGAAAAGAGAGAGAAAAGAAACAAATTAACATTTTCACTGAACATTAGTGGGCCTACTGGGTTAGTGAACAAGTTTGTGATTGATGAAATTAGCTGTTGCACAATTTTTGTACAACTAAATACCTCCTCAAAATTTGTTTATAAAGTAGGAAACAAAGGTTCCATATTTGTAAAAACAAATCCCTAAAATATCTGATGCAAGTAAGCAATTTAATATAAATACTTTCAACATATATTTGATCAGAAATAAATATCAATTAAAGAATCAAACTACAAATATAAAATTAAAACATGCCATAATTCCCTTCCTTTATTGAAGAACAGGTTTTGAAAATGAAGAGAATATCTTTTGTATGCAGTAAACATTTTAAGATACTTCAATACTTTGAACTTACAAAACAAAAAACATACAAAACTCTTGAATTCTCTATATTTCAAATATGTTCTATCTAGTCAATCAATCACAAAAAGTTGGCTCTTCAACATAGTATTCCTTTCTATATATTCATGTACTATTCATACATGCAATCTCAAGTTAGAAAATATAGTTTGATATTTTTGAAGAAATTTAGAAAATATAGTTTGATATTTTTGAAGAAATTTTAAAATCATTTTAATATTGTAACCTTAAACAGCTATTTCATGAATATTATAATTCCTCAAAGTCATTGTTATCTGGATTAAGAAACTCAAGTACACAAAAGTGGTTTCCTTTTCCTATGAAATGTTCAAAATAAAAACATGACAATATTTTAAACACTTAATGTCAATTACTATTTTGTTATCAAATTATTCGAAACAATAACAATATTGTCACTCAAAGTAGCATTTATCTTTCTAAACCATCATATATGCAACTGTCAGAACACTTTTCAAGCCTTGCAATATAAGGAAACAAAATTTCATTGATGTTTACAAAAATAAAAATGAGAAAAGTTTCCAGATTCTCAATTTATCATTCTAATGTATAGTATAAAAACACTAAGATGTGTTTTATAAGTTATTGCCATTCAAAGAAATAGACATTAAATAAAAAGTTATGAGCAACATTTACCAGAGCAACATGTATGTTGAATGATTTTAATACATGCCTTATATTCTTGTCACAATTTTTGTAGTATTTCCTCAGGCCATTGACTACAAGCGTTTGAAATAATTAATGTTTAGCAAGCTCTTTTTGCCACTATTCTGCTTTCTCTTGATTTGTTCAAAATAAAAAAAAATTGAGAAAAATTGTGCAATTTGTATGTGTGACCTAGATACAAAATGGTGGGAAATCATAAGATTGATGAGTCTGTGTTGAGGCTGCAATATTTCTTTATACAGAGAGACAACTTTGTTCTTTTTGATTTTGGGAAACACTAACATTAAAACAAAGTGAAAGAATTGCTATATTTTTGAATTTGTTGATTTTTTTCCTTCAAGACATTTTTACAAGTTTTCTTTTCAATGTTAAATGAGGGCTTGTGTTTTTATATACCTGACTGCTAAAAACCCATTTCTTTAAGGAAACACAATTTTGAACAAAGTATTCAGATAAAATAATACAAATAGTAAACAACATTTATATTGTATCTTTTTCTTACTACAGTCAAACAAGTTATGTGAACAAGAATCATTTAACAGGAGTTATAAGAAAACATGAGTTTTAGTATAGTATCGAAGTCTCTGATTTGGTCAAAATGTGGATGTGTAGGAGGTGGGGTGGACAGGGTTGGTTTAGGGGGTGAAACTCTAACCAGGTCATAACCCTTTCACCTCTATCTCAGTAACAACCCTTATGT
>JXSR01S042113.1:0-14507 GCA_000969725.1 Ophiothrix spiculata | reverse complement strand
ACTGAATGACTCAATTTCATATTCATTTTTAAGCAATAAAGTAGAACAGAAAAAATACTATTTTTGTGCATTATTCATGAATTTCATATTCTCTCAGACAAGGTTGTATCATATTTCAAGCTCAGGTAAAGTAAAAATTGTCAATTTCATATTCATTTTTAAGCAATAAAGTAGAACAGAAAAAATACTATTTTTGTGCATTATTCATGAATTTCATATTCTCCCAGACAAGGTTGTATCATATTTCAAGCTCAGGTAAAGTAAAATTGTTCAATATTGGAACTTCCATAAGGCAAGGAAAATGCATGTTTCCTGCAGTCTGCATATTTTTGCTGCAATACACGGCACACTTCATTTTTTCAGTTGTAAAAATTAAATGATTTTAATTTCACTCCCAAGGGTGTCATGAATTTGAAAATGCAAAATTCCATATGGGGAAAAATGAAATAAAAGAACAGATAAAAGTGAACTGAAACAAAAAACCTTTTTAACAGAAATTCTAATTAACGAAGTAATAAATGTGAACATGGA
Organism: Ophiothrix spiculata; assembly: GCA_000969725.1. NCBI lineage: Eukaryota > Metazoa > Echinodermata > Ophiuroidea > Amphilepidida > Ophiotrichidae > Ophiothrix > Ophiothrix spiculata. The sequence goes on along the minus strand of JXSR01S042113.1, from coordinate 13,976 downwards.
TAGAAAAACATAATCCAAAATTTTGGCTTTGGCCTTTTTTTCTTCTTTAAGCCTGTGATTGGTCAAAAATGGAGAATTTATTCTGACTAATGAACAAGGGTTGAATATCAAGCTATACCAAAAAATAATACACATTATTCAAACCAATGTCATAAAACCATTCTCCCGTTTATACAATTTCTTTCTTCATGACTGTCAAATATTAAAAAGACAAAAATAGCTTCAATTAATTTGTCATTTTCTTCATGCAACTGGAAACAAACAAGTTTTCTGCTATTCTTATTTTGATAAACCCTCATCATATTAGTGAAGCTGAAATGTTAAGCAGATTAACTGCTAACATTGTGTTATATCTTTGCTGTTATAGTCAAAGTATTTATAATGCATCACAGTCATTACATTCACGCATTTCAGACTTTAATATGATGGGTTTAAGGAACTTTAGAGAGGATTATGTTCTGCACATTCGGAGATATATCATGTGTTTACTTTGCTAGACTAAAAAAGGATGTTAAAAAGAAACAAGATATCTTTTTGATATGACATCATATTTTGGCAAATGTGATTCAAAACCATATTTAATCATGTAAAACAGATAACATTTCTTTCTTGCTTGATGAATTGAGAGAATTTATATGATTTCTTTCTTCATGACTTGCAAGAATTAAAAAAGACAAAAATAACTTCAATTAATTTGACATTTTCTTCAAGCAACTGAAAACAAACAAGTTTTATGCTTTTCTTATTTTGATAAACCCTCATAATATTAGTGAAGCTGAAATGTTAAGCAGATTGATTGCTAACATGGTGTTACATCTTTGATGTTATAGTCAAAGTATTTATAATGCATCACAGCCATTACATTCATGCATTTCAGACTTTAATGTGATGGGTTTAAGGAACTTTAGAGAGCATTATGTTCTGCATATTCAGAGATATATCATGTGTTTACTTTGCTAGACTAAAAAAGGATGTTAAAAAGAAACAAGATATCTCTTTGCTATGACATCATATTTTGGCATACCATATCAAATCATGTAAAACTTAAACCATTTCCTTGTTTAGAAAGAGAGAGAAATTAAAAAGAGAGTTATTCTTGGATAAAAATCCACTTCCTCATTTGACAGTTGTTTCAAGAGATGGGAAATAAACAAGTTTTCTGCTTTTCTTAATTAGATAAACCCTCAGTGCATGACTTAAAGCTGAAAGTCTTAAGCAGACAAAATGCTATATCTTAAGGCAGTGTCACACATCACCGTATAAAGCCAAAACGTATGAATAATGTACAGAGTTAGGCTATACGGTGGCGAGAGGTCATATACGGTGAAGAAATCCATACAATAAACGTATTGACTAACGAACATGAAATGAATTGACCGAATATGTTGACCGTACGACTTGCAGATAAGAAGCGGAAAACTTGTCTCATCTCACTGAACAACGCCGAATGAGAACCGTACGTGTGCCGTACTAAACGAATAAATTAAGTATGAGGAACATACAAACCGAATTAGTAACGTACGAGTAGGCACAGAGACAATAGCCAAGGTAGATCCCCACTTGAAATCATACCTCTTCACACTTTCCGGTTCGCAAGTTTTAATATTATATGTCTCCAGTGCATAAATCCCACCGGATGGATAACGGATTGAACGTGTTTCTACCGAATGCATAACTAACATCACCGTACAATCAAAACAGTATACGTTATTTGTACGTTTTCGTCTATACGGTGACGTGTGACACCTCCTTTAGATGTTATAGTCAATGATTTCAAAATTACAATCAATACATTCATGGATTTCAGTCATCACATTCTGTATTAATATTACAGGTTTAAGGTACTTCAGAATGTATTAAGTTCTTCCTATATAAAGATATCATGTTTTTACTTTGCTAGATTAGGAAGGACTGTCAAATCAGCTCCAAAACTTGGACAGTTTCCATATTAATAAAAACTGTCATATTTCATAAAATCATATTTGATAAAGCTTGTATTTTTATGACCTCAGGTTGAAACAACATTCCAGCAATGCAATGATGAATCACATGACCACACGCATCTCCCTCAAATCAAGATGATACCACTGTCAGTGGTTTCATTTCAATTTGTCAAAATTGTATAATCAAATAACTGGTATGATGTTGGTTTAATAAAATCTAGGATGAAAATGAAATTTTGGTACATAAGAGGGGTACCTTACCCAGGGGCTATAGGTCAACAATTGTGCACCTAGCATGTCCTATTAAATATGTATATATTGATGGTTTGTCATAACGACATGTCCATTGCTGTGGGCTGTATGTGAGGGATATCATCAGGCTGGTCATGAAATTTGGTTTTGTTGAGATGAGAAAACCACAAATATCACACAAGATGCAGAGTTTCAGGGTAAATTAAATATATGACAACTTCTTCACATCATTCAAATATCTAATTTCAACAAACAAGTTATAGCTTTTTCTTCTATAGTTTGATGATAGCAAAGATCTGCCATTTTTCTTTATCCAAAAATGTTAGGCAATTTTTGGGTGATTGTCTCATACTCTCTTTTCAAAAGCAATCAGTGCAATCCAAATAAACAAATGTAACATTTTGGGTTGAACATTACATTGTACTCATTCAATTTACATGTCAAAATCATCTGAATTTTTTTTCATTTCAGTTTGACTTGTTACCGATTGGTAAGTTATTGCTGTAAAGTAAAAAAATATTAAGAACCTTCCAAAATTTCACATTTTCTTTATAAAAAACGTTTGTCCTCCTTTACATTAAGAAAGAATAAAGTCATGAAAATCTGCAACTCTATAAAATATCCCATCTGATTTTGTCCCTCATCTCATACATCATTTAATACCCTCCTCATTACCAATATCCTTAACTAATGCACTCCCATCGTAATTGATATATTGATAATCAAGACACTTTATCTCCTGACCTTTCCCATGTAGAGAAGTAGCACACTTCTAAAGTAAAATCTTACAACTTGAAGAGAATCATGCCCATAATGTTGTAATAGTTGTTGTCAACGACAAAGTGAAATTGGGATTCTGGGATCTCATGTAACTCTTAATACCTCCACTGATTAGACTTACATAGAGTTTTTAAATCTAAAAATTTACATTACAGGCATAGACTGTTTACACCAGATTTGAAGTTAAAACCTGAAAACCTTTTTTAGTGAAACTTCTTATTTCATTAATAGGACCTTCACTGGTATTTTCTCAATTGCTACAGCTAATCAATTAAACATAGTAAATGCTTAAACATTTTACCTTTTTAAAAAGGGCTGCACATCTTAAAAAGTACACAAGGAGAAAAAGACTCTAGAAACACTGAATTAACAACAGGTACCTTTTTCATCATGCAGTATGTAGAAAACAAGAATTTATGCTGCTTTCATACTTATTGTCGCTTTGCAGTTTTGTAGCTTTGCAGCTATGTCGCTTGCTTCCTTTCACACTTTTGTAGCTTTGCAGTTTTGTCGCTTTGCTGCTTTGCCGCTTCATGTCGCTCCCAAAGTTGAATTCATTTCAACTCAAAATTCTTGTCGTGCGACAAAATTTTGCCGATATCGATTACCTCAGCGACATGTAGCTTTGCCGCTACGACAACCGGAAGCGGCAAGTTTTTGCAAAAAATATTCGTCACGCAGCGACAAAGCTGCAAAGCGACATTAGTATGAAAGCAGCATAAGTCTTCATCTGAAAGAGGAAAAAATCATCTGGTAGACTTCTTTATTTACTAGATGATGCACAGAACTTGGACAGAAGCTTGGATCCTAGTTTGCTTAAAAAGCTGGCTCATTTCATGAAAGTTTTTTTCTTTAATAGAGAAATGGGTTGGTACTACAAACACCTGCCAATTTACCTAATTAATTGACAGAAAAGCAGAAATTTTTGTAAGATCTGATAAGTGTATAAGAGCCATAAGGAAAGGATGTAAATTATTATCAAAATAGATAAAACATGCTTTTATTTTATTTCTAGGTGGATAATTCTTTGTGAATCAATGTATGGTAAACTAACTGTCTTAAATGTCATGAAAACATATATCCTTGAACCTACTTGAAAGAGCTGTGAATGTTATGTTTAGTTTTTATTGAAAATTGATGGTGATGATGATGGAAAAATCAAGAGAAATGTTCCAAATTTATCATAGTCAGAATAAAAAAGTAAAATTTTAAATATATAGTAAAATACTTCTTAACTGAAAGCTATTTGTAAATGTATATTGTAATTTATATCACTGGTTATCTTTGCAGTTAAATACTTCAAAACAAGTGATCATCTGACTGATTGTTGACGTCACATGTAAATTCATCATTGTCCAAACTGATGTCTTCAAATCATTTACTTCTCTTTGCGAGAGAACCTGTTTGAACCAAACATCAAAATTCACAATTACTGGTGATTAAAATGTCATCTATCCACACTGGACTCCTTTGACATTTGTTTCATTTTCTGCTAGATTTGCTTGTATTTACACAAGGTTGCATAAGTTAATGTGGAAGTTGATTATAAAGCCTCACTTACTCTGTATACAATGTCACGCTTCAGGTCACAATTAGCCTAGATCCGTCCCGGACAAGAGACAGGTACTTAAAATAAACTCAACTGTGACCTGATAAAATACATCCTAGTTTCCTTTTCAATTTTATTCCATTTAATTTATTTGTTTCATGACTTTTTACAACATGCATTTGATTTTGTATTACTAACCAGTAACTGTCTAAAGCAAAACAGACATGGCCCTGGTGCAATATATACTCTAGAAATCATGAAGTATAAGCAATCCAAGCCTGTTATGAGATCCATAGCTTATTCCCTGTATTCTTCAACATTGTGAACAGGTGATTTTGCATCGTGTAAGAGACTAGTACTGACTGGTTTCGGATTGATTTAAAGACCAAATCACTGTGTATTATAGTAGAATTTTTTATTCCTGTCACCAAGCGCATATTGGTGATGGTAAGATTAAATTTGGAGGGGATGGGTTCAGAACAAAACTAAAAGGCTATATAATGCTCAACTATATTCAACATAATACAATGATCTTACACCTCATTAAATGAGCTATTTTCTATAGAATATGCAAGGTTTTCAATCAGGTTCAGTGGAAATGATTGTCTAAAGGTTTGATGTCCTGCTATTGATTCTAGTTTTGTTTTGGAGAACAACACATTTGCTTCTTCGTTTGACTTAATGGGGGTCATAGTTAAATCATTTAGGCCACATTAATGCTGTCGTTTGTTACAAATTACAAAAACTAACAAATTGTCAACATACATGTATAAGTTTTTTAGTTGATGTTAAATGGTATATTTTCAACGTTAATAGGCTTAAATACTGTTTCAGATGCCTACTTTCTATTATTTTATTTCTATTATAGAGATTCAAGTCAATGTGACCATATTTATTTATATGATTGGCCAATATATGCCAGCTTTGGTTTTATATCCACGCATCAAGTTGGCTTACTGTACTACCAGCATAAGATGCTTTTCTTTGAAATGAAATAAGGGGTTTTCCCTAGTTTAATATACAAACATATAATACAGAGTTCATACACTCCAATGTAAGATAGACAGTTATATATATACAAAACACGAAAACAGCTTTATGTGGGATTTAAAGGTTTTTGTATATTGTAACCACAATAAATAATTAGTTTTATAACAAACATCATGCAAACTTTATATTTTATTTTTTGTTAAAGAAAAAAAAAATTACAATGGCTGTAAGTCATTTCTGATCCCCAAAAGACTGATGTGAAAAAGTAGGCAATGATATTGTGGGCAAAATCGAAAGGCCAATGAGTCCTGAAACGAGGAATAACAAAGTAAACAATGAATAGAAAAAATAAACAAGAGGAACATTAAAACACAAGACAATGGCAGAGAATTCTTTTTTGCTAAATTTGATCAGCAACAGAATATAATAATCTAATATCTAGTGATACAAGCATGCAACGAACTACTTTTAAAATGTTATTATTTCAATATTCCATATTCACAGACCCTTTTCAGGCTCATTTGCCATATATAGAGAAATTCAAACTGCAGTCATTTTCAAATTTCCTTAGATCAATTCTAAATATTTGCAAAATCTATCAAGAAAATGGGACCAAATTTATTTCCACTTTCTTCTACTTATTCCAAATGTATTACTGAATCAAACAATATAAAACCATTGCACTTTAGAGCAATCAATTGTATATATTGGTGAAAAAAATCAACAGTAAAAATCCATTTTCTTGAATCAATTCAAATAGACTAGCATAGCAGCTTTTCTCCATTTTGAATTTGAATAAAGGTTCAATCTACTTCTTCAAAGTTTTCAAATCAAGAAAAAATAAAAAATTTCGGTTTCTTATAATCAATACTGGGAAAATTGTATTCTTAATAGCTGGTATGGTTGTTTTCAATATCTGCCTTGCTATGTGCATTTAAACTCTTAAATCAAATTTATAAAAGCACTTACCTTTAATATAAAAGTAACAGGACACAAATGGAACCAGTAAGAGGCATATGGAATAAGAGAAAGAGAGAGAAAAAAACCAGCAAATTAAGATTTGTTTTCCCTTAAAAATTATAGAAAATTAGTGAGTGACAATTTTGTGATTGATGCAATTCTATAGGTGGTTGTACAAATTTGTGAAATATTTAATCAAAATTGATAGAAACAAGAAACAAATAAACTATGATTGTGAAATCAAATCTTTTAAAATTTTTGACCCATTTAAGCAATGAAATACTTGCAAAGCATATTTGACAAAATTCCATATAGAAAAGTAAAAAATGTAACCTTTCAAAACACAAACTAAAAATAATATTATAAATAAAAAAAACAACAACAGACAAAATAACATGTTCTACTTCAGATTCTTATTTCAAGAACATGTTTTGGAAATGAACAGAATTGTTTATATGAAGTTGTCAAACTACTTGATAAAAAAGTATTGAAGTATCTCAAAATATTTGTATTTTGAGATAGTTCAATACTTTTTCATCAAGTAGTTTGACATATTCGGGAGGAAGAAATGATTTTAAAAACAGCTACTTCATAAATATTACAATTCCTCAAAGTCATTGTTATCTGGATTAAGAAGTGCAATATTATCTTTAAAAAAATAGTCTTACGTTTTCTAAGAAATATTCAAAATAAAAACATTACAATATTTTGAATACTTTGAAATGTAACATTTGTTTATATATCATTCAAATCAATAACAGAATTGTCACTCAAAGTAGCATATATCTTCTTAAAATATCAATATGTAATTGTTAAAACACTTCTTAAACTTTGTAATATGAACAAACATTCATTGGTGTTTTTAAAATCAAACTGAGAAACATTTTTGAAGAAACTCAATTTATCATTCTAATATATTCAAAGTATAGAAACACTAAAGAAATGATTTATTAGTCATTGCTGTTCAATTTAAACAAAATAGACATAGAATAAATATTTATTGGCAACATTTACCAAAACAGCATACATCTTAAATGATTCTAACACATTTCTTACATTTTTGTCATGGTTTTCTTTAATAGTATATCTTCAGGCTTTTTACCAAAAGCGTTTAGAAATTATAAATTTTTAGTAAGCTGTCTCTTGATTTATTATTTCAAAATGGAAATAAAAATGTGCAATTTGCGTGTGTCCTAGATACGAGATGGTGGGAAATCATAAGATTGATGAGTCTGCATTGAGGCTGTGATATTTCTTTATACAGAGAGACAACTTTGTTCTTTTTGATTTAGATAAATACTAGTCAGTGTTCAAAACAAAGTGAAAGAGATATTTCTCCTTCACAACATGATATAAGTTTTGTTTTCACAAAATAAAAGAAGCGTTTTACATATTTGACTGCTCTAACACATTCTTAATGGAAACAAAATTTAGTACAAAGTCTATAAAAATAATAATACAAATAATAAATCAGACATTAAATCTCATCTTTTCCCATGATTATCATCAGCCATGATTGTATTATGTTTTTATATGTTAGCAGTTTCTAATTTTGTTTAGGAGAAGGTCAAAACCTGATTGTGATACACACCTTTATTGTCATGTGTGTTTGATGATAAAAAAAAGCTAATTTTAGAAACATTTTTTTATGTTCATAACATTCAACAAAGAAGCATCATATACTCTAAGCAGTAATGCAAAAAAACATTAATCAAAACATATTCTTATCAATTTAATTAACCTAGCATACAAGGGATTTTCCCAAAAAATACCCAACAAGATATACTATTAATTACTTTAAACAATAAAAAGTAAAACAATTTGTTTAGTATCTGCTCCATTTAGTATTGCATTTTTGTAAATCTTCACTTTAAAATGTTCATACAGTCTTAAAAATCACCACACACTAAAGCATCGATTATAAAATAACATGCCCGGCCTCCATATTCAATCAAGTTACAACAATAACTTAATCAGGTGCAGTAATCAAGAGTATTCAATCTAGTTTGCAGCAAACTTAGTAAGACCGGGTAGAAGACATTCTCTTTTATCGGGAAGGTCTTTTATCATTTACGAATTCTCCCCTATACTAAGTTTGCACATTGAGCTATACAAAACCGAGGAGCGCCAAAAATTTCCCTTTAAAATATTGATACTCACTCCCAAATTGGTCTGCACCTAATCTTTGTTTCTTTAATTTTCACATCAATAATTTAAATTCCGCGAAAACTTTATGCATTTTTCGGAAATCGAGGATTTTTTCTCTCCCCGTGTTAATCAGCGGGACTAAATTTGCTTGTCATTTTACCGTCAATTTCATTCACGTAACAAATTAGTCTCGTTATACAACATTTATGACTGTAACAGACGGGACATTCGCGTAAATTCACTTGGTTGACCGTAGCAAGTGAAGACTGGTAAAAGAGATTTTGGGAGCGAATCATTTTTGCTTCGCTCGCTATCTATTTACGTTGCTCCTCGTAAATCGTCGTTCGTTGCTTCAACGGTGTGTGTGAGGTGAGCGACCAAAATAAAAAAGACACAAATACCGTTGAAGAACCTTTAACTAATTCAATCCCATTCAATCAGCGTCAGTGTACAACATACAACTCAATGCTTTAGGTTCAGTAAGCTTAACTTCAATAGATTGACACATATCTCAGCTTACACATCGTTATTTAGTGGAACAGCACCTGGCGTCTTTATCCTCCCTGTGTCACTGTTTGTGCTCATATTTTATCTAAGCTATGGTAGGAGGTGGGGTGGACAGGGTTGGTTTAGGGGGTGAAACTCTAACCAGGTCACAACCCTTTCACCTCTATCTCAGTAACAACCCTTATGTTAGAAGCATTTATAATAAATGTAATTAACAAAGTATTTCCAAACGATTACCTCACCAGAAACGCTATCAGTTCCACTTGACAATAATAGGTTAAATAATTTGGTGCTCAACAACGAATTGCATGCATTTAAAAAAATAAAGTTAGTCTAAACATATTACGGGGCAAGAATCAATTATCATAACAGCACTCCCAGCCTCCATATTCCATCAAGCTACAACAATAACTTTAATCAGGTGCAGTAATCAAGAGAGTTCAATTCGATTCAATCAGCACCACTGTACAACATACAACTCAATGCTGTAGGTTTAGTAAGCTTAACTTCAATAGATTGAAGCATATCTCAACTTACACATCGTTATTTAGTAAAACACCACCTGGCATCTTTATCCTCCCTATCCGGTCCCTATCTAAGTGTTTGTGCTCTTATTTTTATCTAGTGTATAATTAGCTAAGCTATGATAGGCTTCACCCAGGGATTTCAGCTGAAAGTGCAATAAGTGAGATATTCCTCAAAATGCTCAAAATTGAACTTGACTTAGAATGAGTTTACATTATACTTTACTGGAGTAAAGCTGGTTTAAGGGTTGCTTTTTTTTTTGTAAGTGCAACAAGTTATGCCATCATTATTTATCTAAGTTTGTATAATGAAACCAAAATGACACATACATTTTCTTACTATGTAAGGTTACGGTTTCTATACTCAAAAACATTTACACAATCATAATGTAGCACCGGACACTTTAATACTATCAAGCAATATTAAATTAGTTCTTCCGACTATAGTTTAATAAGAATGAAGGTAATTATTCTATTAAAGCAAAAGCACCAAATGTCTCTATGTACTCCCAATTAGAAAGATACAGTATTCTTTAGTATCATTGATTGAATAGAGTACTTTACAATGTCTTCTAGAACACTACATACATCCCATCTTGAGCAAGCGATTAAGACAATTCAAATTAAATCCCTGATGATCATATATATCACCATTCTTTACCACTAAAGCAAGTGTTACTGTTCTAACAGACATGTTGAAGATTCTGTGCTTTCAATCTAACATTGAAATTGATTCAGTTTCATTTGTCAAGATTGTTATGGTGTATGGCTCATAAAACATATTAAGCAATTAAGGTATGACAAGATGTCCTATTCATGTGTCCACGCATAGCAAGTGTTTGGGGTAGACGGGTGAGAACAATATCTATGAAAATATTTGCCTTATGGTATATGATTTGAGGCTATAAAATTTTCTTTATATTGCCCGCACACCACATTTACTGCTTATCTTTCACAACTTGTTTCCTGGCATCATGGTCCTATATAAACCTGCAAGTTCTAAGTAACTTCTGCAGGTGTCTAAATCCATAACAATTCAGGACCATGCCCAAGAATATGTGTACTCAATTGACAGTTGATATTGATACAGTGCAGTATATCTATGTTATAATGTACGTCTGGCTCACACAAAGTGCTGGGTAATCAAGACATGAAAGGATGTCCTATTCATGTGTCCACGCATTGCAAGTGTTTGGGGTAGGTAGGTGAGAGTAACATCTATGAAAATATTTACCTTATGGTATATGACTAAATTCCTTTTTATACCGATCACACACAACATTTACTCCTGATATAAACAACTTGTTTGCTGTTGTCATGGACCCAAGTAAGCCTTTGATTTCTAAATAAACATTCTAGGTGTTCAAGTCCATGACAATTCACAGCTCTGGTCAAGAATATGTGTATTCAATTTACAGATGCGAATGATACAGTGTTGTATGTCTAGATTGTAATTTGTGTCTGGCTCACACAATGTGTTGGGTAATTAAGACATGATGGGATGTCCTCCTCGTATTGCAAGTGAAGTTTATATGAAGATGGGGACTCGGGGAGGCTAGATGTTTATGTAAAAATATTTCCCCAATAGAACTAGGCTTTAAATTCATTTCCATGATCATGCACAACATATGCTACTTTTTTTCAAACTTTTCCTGTTGTTAAGATCCCATATAAACCTGTAGGTTTTAAATAACCACTGCAGGGGTTTAGGTCCATAAAAATTCACAGCTTTGGCCACGAATCTGTGTATTCAATTGCTGTTGATATTGATACAGCACTGTATGTACTATAATGCATGTCTGGCTCATAAAATGATTAGGTAATAAAGACATGATGGGATATCCTATTCATATGTCCATGCTTTGCCAAGATAATAATACTACATTGTAAGAAAAACTACATTGTAAAAAAGGAATAAAGTTTTCAACATTTCAGAATATGACAAGTTTTGTTAGCAAAGGTATGCATATTATAGTATTTGTTGAGAAAAGTGGGTCTGCTAAGAGTTCATCCCTCATATCAAATAAGTCTACTTTAATGCAATACTGAAAATATAAGTTCATCATAAAACACATTAAATTCAATGAAATACAAGATTTGTTTATACACTTTCACAATGTTTGGGTCCCCTAAATTAGAAAATCATTGTTTGGGTTTATAAAATTTTTATGGAAGCAATCATAACAAATTTCATAAAATCCCTTATAAGTTATATTTGTCTTACAAGGCAATACAATATATTTAAACCCACGTAATATTCTTAACTCATTTCTTGTCACAATTTGGACCATCACGAGATTCAACACCATGCCTTCAGTCAGAAATTAAAATCAAATTTGCCTAGATCTTTGCTTACAGTTAAACTACATTCCATCATAAAAAAAAATCAAATTCAAAACCACTAAGTGGATATTTCCTCAAGAAAAATACAACATGCACGCATAAGGCAATCATCAATCATCCACATTTCTGCATTTAAGAAAGTACATCACTTATCGTGTCTCATTGAGATAATGGAAATTGCCCCAGAATGAGATCTAGAATATGCCGCAAGGCACCACTCAAATCGTCGTATTAATAGACACATTTTTAATATCATATTTCTCTCTCTGGGCATCAAGTCTTATGCATGGTCAAACACTATAGAAATATGTGGGCTTATGCCTGTAAGGGAATACATAGATATGGAGAAAGTACTTTTGAATTGATCTGTTATGCAAAAGATGTTTTTGCTATTAGTCTACATACTTACAAATGTTTTATTGGGTCTATAACCTTGAACAAATTCATAGTAGACAAGATTTACACACGGATGCAAAATGTGCAATTAACAATGATTTTTAGTTCTTCCATTGGCTCATATGTGACAAAAATGCTCCCAAGTGTATGTAGATTAACAGAGAGATCTTCCTGAAGGTTTAATTTATAAAATACGTTCTACAATTTGGTGTTCAATGTACAAGTATTTTGTGAAACTGATCACATCTTTGCAAAACTGGCTTTATATATTTGATGATGAATGCTTTGACAAAATGAGCAGAAAGTTGTGACTGAATATTTTGAAGGCTGCGATGACATAGCAGTATATGGTATACGGTATTCACTATACAGTATTCGATAGCTAGATCTTATATAGGCACGGTGAGCTATACGGTGTGTTTTTTTTGTTTTGAATAGTGCCCTCTTATGTGACCAGGTAGCGTCAAATTAACAGTAGTTTCATTTAGTACAATTAGCAGAGTAATTAACATTGATTTTTCCTTCAAATGATCACTTAAGGTGATGTAGTAGCAAAGTGATTAACATTAACCCAGAGTGCATATTTGAGTGAGCCTTTAATGTTGTAACATTTTTGTGTTAAATTGCTCAAATATATAAAGATGATGAAATAGAGCATGAATGCAAAAGTGAATTTATAAAGTAGATCACCATATGGATTTACATGTAAAGCATCAAGGATGCAAGAAAAAAAGACATTTGTGTAAGAAAGAAATATATTGATTCTACCACAAGGTTAGAGCACTTAAATTATCTATTTTAGATTGATATGTCATGTCAAAACAAGGAAAAGATAAAACTCTCTCCGACATATATTATTTCTGACTTAAGAATAACAATAGATGTTACCTTTAGTAAAGCATATAAGCTAACTTGATAACATGAAAAAGTTAATGTTTAGAGTCTATTAACAACTTACAAACTAAAGAATTAGATTTAACATGAAAGAAATTCTGTTAACTGAGTGTAAGAAAGGGCTTCCTGATAAAATTTAACCACATACTTTCTTCTAAAAAAGCAGATTAATATTTCGAAACTAAATAGATCAGCTATTGAAAATCAAAACAAGTGGGTCATGAATTAATGGGTTAAACTCATTAATCCATAAAACAATAATCCAACATTTATATTCTTTGGATTATAACTCATAAAATAAATTGATCAATATTTTCTTTTAAATTATTACAAAAACAATATTTTGATTCCTCTTTTGTCTCTGCTTTACAGTTCATAATTATAAAAATAAGTTATCTGATTTAAATTTTGTGAGACAACACGATTAACAGTAGCATGTGAAAACCAATCCTTACACTAATTACTGATTAATATATGTAGAAAAACAACGTTGTTTTTCTCTTTCCATACTCTGTGCACTGCTAAAGATTTATCGCGATATCCCTGAGGAGAAGGAACATAAACGGTGTTAGCAAAGCGTGATCAAATATACAAAATGGTCTTGACATACGGCGCGTTTGAATCTATGGAATATTGAATGAAGTTAAATATTACAGTGTTGTAGCCTAATGGTCCTATGACATATGAAAA
>JXSR01S042112.1:166069-179034 GCA_000969725.1 Ophiothrix spiculata | reverse complement strand
AAAATATGTTTTGAAACAGAAATGACATTGCTTCTCCCCTTGGACAATTTTTAGTGTGAATACTCGTAAAACGTCATGGTTAAAAATGCAATGACGACAAGAAACATTAATAAAAAAATACCGCTAATTTAAGCAGTACACAATATCCAGCAATGTGCATGTTAATTTGATTCTGCGTTAGCGCAGTATTACGTATTGGGCACAGTACAGGCCCTTGGCTTGACCCCAGAGTCTGCTCGATCCAGCGTGGAGGTATCTGTACGCTCTATCCATCGTGTTTCTTGATCGCTAGATAGAGAGCACTGCTCAATGCAGCAGTACGCTCGATCGAGCGTGTGGCCCCGACTGAATGTGAGACCAGCATATGAGTGAAAAGACACGCTATATGAGACCATAAGCTAAAATAATGAATGAAATAGTGAATGTTTTCAGTCATTGAGTAGTAGTAAACATGAGTAGAGGGGTAAGTCTGTTTGATGGACTTACTTGTTTTAGCAAACTACGTTTCGTGTATAGCCCCTACAACACTTCGTCAGGTTTTGACCAGCGTGACCAATCCAGTGGTTCAAAAGCTGATGAAGTGTTGCAGGGGCCACGCCAAACGCAGTTGGCTCATTCTACAGAAAATGAAACTTTTTCTGACTTCAAGCAAAAAATCTGCTTTTTATTCGACCATATATGTAGGTTCGATCAATCGTTTCTATGGTATCAAGAAAAAAATCCTTATTTCCAATTGGTGCAATTACCAAAAACTTGTAACCATAGCAACGGTTGATTTGGAACATTGGAGACATCGGAAAATATAACTTTATACAGGCAGTTTTGCAAGACGAACAATTTAGAAGACCATTTTGAACAGAATCGGACAGTTTTGAAATTGTTGACTCCCATAGGCCCATCTCATGACCCTTGTTTTGACCTTTTATGTTTTTGGCTATAACCAAGTTGACGCATTCATCGGAGATGGGTCAAAGTATACCTTTTTTTGTTCCTTATGATGAGAGGAACATGTTAGAATGGTTTTAAACAAAATTTGACCAATTTTCAAATTTTTCCCCTGCGCTGACTTTTACCCCTCTCCTGCCATTATGAACTTAGTCTAGCATGAAATCTGTTGTTGACACATATATTGATTATTTAGTGATAAGTCTTTTGAAGCAGTCTAGCTCATGAATATCTTACACGAAGGAAACACCCTCCTGCCGGGTCCCGTGCAACAGACTGATTTTGTGTCCACCCTAGTGATGTTACCTGTGGTCCATAACACCCATCTAGATAGACACATCAAAATAATTTCTCGTTGCAAGTAAACCTGTTTTGCTCCCTAGGTAAATAGTAGGATTAAGCACTTTAGGTGTATATTTGACTCTGTGCGGTATTGTGTGAAAAATTCTTTACCAAGAAACTGCTCACAGTGGGTTGCGTAGTCGTGACTAGAAAAAATAACTATATGCTTTGCTGATCTTTATTGCTATGAGAGACGATGTAACTTTGGTTTATTGTGAAATCGACAAGAGTTAACATGGTTAAGACGGGTACTTCACATTGATGCCATCAGTCATATATATAAAAAGTGCGGAACATTAACAGGTGCCGGGGTTATGAATCGGATTCTACGTCACGTACTTCGACAGCACATGGAATGTTTATTAATTCCATAATATGCAGTGGCGTAGCCAGGGGTGGTCATGGTGGCCGATTTGCCCACCTCGGAATTTTTTTGAGAAATTTTGAAAACCTGGGAGAAAAATATAGGGGGCAGGAAATTGCCCTTTCCCATAAAAGTATGACAATTAGAGCTGAAAATTGCTAAAAGTTAGGTTGAAAGCTTTATAAAGCACAATATTTGGCGGTGTTTCTTGAAAAACCCGGCCGAGACAGCCCCTTTGAACCCTTGTAAAGTCGCTTTATAAAATCCATTGGAGAAATCTTGGGTGGTTTGCCCACCCTTGGAGAAAAGCCTGGCTACGCCACTGATAATACATTTGTATATTTGCTTGACTTCACCAACTACTGAAGCTATATCCGATTCTGTATTTGCGTCAGGCTGTTTATTTTCATCTTTCGTTGTATATAATTTTCTTCCCTAAAAATATAAAACTTTTGTAAAGCTGTTTCAATCTCGACTTGTTCTCACCTTCTTCGTCTTTCATCTTTCATTGCGTTCATACTACTTATCATTGTAAAATACTGTTTCGCTTTTATACAGCTCTTGGATTTACAGGCTCTTAGCCTCGAAAAGGAAAGGATTATTAAGAGGGATTAAACTGCATAACAGAAAGGTAGATAGCATGTCAATATAAACTATTGTTTTTCCCCGGTGCCAGTTCTTCAAATATTCTTTAAGTTCTTCTGCAATGTGTCTTCAAACATTCTGTATTTCTTTATAAAAAGTGTTTCCTTAAAAATGTATCTTATTAACCTTCCTACTTCACAATGACTCCCCGTACAGCCATTTAGTCATCTACAGGGGTTGGATCTTTTGCAGGTCCCGTTGTTGTTGTTGTTGTTGTTGTTGTTGTTTTGACAACTTGGGGAACAGACAGCTAAATATGACTTGCATGTGAATTTTATGAATGGAATTCAATATTTAACACTTAAGGTGTTTTAGAATCCCGTTAGTGCACAAGGGGATTTTATTTTAAACGCCTAAAAACAATGTTCTCCACATTATTTATCTTTAAAACTGTACACAGTAATACACCAACTTAATTATGAAACAAAAAAATTAAAAATCCGTCATTCCGTTTCAAAATGGCGGCAATTTTATTCAATCATCTTTATTTCATAACAAAAGAAGGAAACATACAGCCCAAGATCAACTGGTATCCATACCGATCCCAGGCAAGGATATGACAAAATACAATACATAAATTAATGAAAACAAACAGCGTGAAGAAACCATCATGGCGGGAAGAAAAAGAAAAAAAAAAGTACATTAAATCGTTTCTTGAACGTTCCATTGAGAATCATGCCTCGCGTTAAAAATCGAATATGATGACATGATAACAGATTTGACAATTTTGGTTCTGAGTAATGGATACTTTGCATTGCATTTGATTTGTCTCAACAAGCGTGTTAATCTGGTTTTGTTGTCAGTGTCAATCAACCCACTGCTCCCGACTTCCACAGCAACAAGCGAACAATCATACCCGACATCGGAGATATCGGTGATGAGGGACGTGTACCGTTCGATTTTCAAGTCAAATTTTCATTTTTTTCCGGAAAATGTCCCGCCAAAAATTGGAAATCTGCTTTCCCAAAGAAATTTGGCCATAATAGCAGATTATAACTACAAATACATTGCTGTAATAAAAATTCCAAAAAGTTGTTTAGTTTCGGTTTTAGGGTCAAAACAAAATTTGAACAGCGCCATCATTTTACCAGTTTTTGCTAATTATCTCAAAAACGACGTGACCGATTTGATTTTTTTACACCAAAACATGCGCAACCCCTACCTTGACAATTTCATTAAACACCTTTATTGGGTTATGTTGCGTTTTCGTGCTTTGCGCGAAAAACAAAATCCAGGGTTCATATGGACCCCCGTATGCACTTAAGTGTTAAGCTTATATATACAAAAAATAACAAAATCCTGTAAATCTAAAATCTTACCTGTTTGACATTGACCGCCTGTGTAACCACTTGAGCAGCTACAAGTGTTGGGTCTTATGCAGGTCCCGCCGTTTTGACAAATCTGAGAACACACAGCTGAAGCAAAACAAATATATATTAGGTCCCTTAGGCAAGGCATACATAATGTTTTTTTACAGGATTGTGATTTTTTTTTAGCTTTTAACATAAACAAAAGAGTAAACTTTCTAAATGTTATATATTACGTGTTTGCCATTGACTGCTGTAAGCCTTTTGAATAGTTTAAAGTTTCGACTTTTACGTCCAAGTGGTTTGCTTTGTAGTTATTTGTTATCTGGTATTTTGTTTGCATTTTTACTGTCCCATTTTCAATAGCCTGGATTCCCTTTGAATTTTGTTGTTGTTCGTTAGTTTAGCTAACCATCATTAATAGAATGTTTTAAGGTATGGCATGTTCGACGAGAAATGACGAGAATGTCGATACTTTTATTATTAGGCTCTTCCAGTGAAAATGAAACTTTTTTTGACTTCAAGCAAAAAAATTCAGCATTTTTATTCGACTACATGAGCAGGTTTTTCAATCATGCATTCGTTACTTGGTACGTGAAAAGTATTTTCCAATCAGAAATAAAAAAAAAAGACTTATATCCGTGCATGAATGAGCACAAGGTTTAATTCAAAAATGTCACAAACGTTACCAAAACGTTACACCAAAATGTCACAAACGTTACCAAATGTTATCAAACAAACTATTGTATTAAAAGAAATCCTGACAATAGTATTGCCTACTACTTTTATGTAATATTTATAGATATGTTATCCATCATCTGTGAAAAGCCTAATGAAAATTCGCGAACATGCCAGAGAATTTTCACTTTGAAGTAATTTGGAGCAAAAAAAAAATTCGTGCGATGTCACAAACGTTACCGAACGTTACGTTAGTATTTTGGCAATTAATTTAATCTTTGAACACCTACATGTCTTGATCCCACCAGTACACCATTATCAACAACAAACTTGATGATATAACGTTTATGCTAGGTTCTGTGGTCATTTAAAAGGGAAATATTTTGATTTTTCGGTCACAAACGTTACTTTGGAAACGCCCATTATTTCAATTATTTCAATTTTCTTCAAGCATTGGATCCAATGATGAACGTCTTTTACTAGCAATTGTTTTTTGACTTACCCACGGTTTCTATTCCAGCCAAGTAGGCGTAAGATGTACTAATACCAAGACTATACACTGCAATCGTAAAATTGGCAGTTGCATCCTCATGGCTAACTGTATGAACTTCACCAGCTGAAACATTTCCACGAACAGAACATATATCTCCACCCGAAGACGTCAATATTTCCCAATTTGACATAGGTGAGTTGTCAAAGTGGAGTCCGCTAACCTGTGTGCAGTCCGTAATAACATGAATGAAATACACGTTGTTGCGCTCATTGTTGATAAGAAAGACCGGGAATGTAGCTTTACCGCGTATGTACATATTGGAAGAAGGGGCGACAATCATAGCAGGGTCTCCAAGATGAAGGATGGGTCCACCGGGGGCTCCATTTCCCTTAATATACTGCATAACAAGTATTGGGTAGTCCGCTTCAATAACTACAATCTCATTATCAGTAATATCGCCTTCATACCATTGTCCTTCTGATAAGGTTCTTACTCCGACATTTGATATTATGATTTCAGTGGTTACATTTGTTCCTATCACTCTATATCTGTAACCAGTATATTGCATTATAAAAGGTGACAATATTACATGATTCCCCCACAGGTGTACCGAAGGCATTTGTTCAACTAATGAATCAATACCATAACCAAGCCGAGTACAGTATGTGCCAGCTAAGACGGTTACCGGATTATTACTAGTTACTTGCGATCCTGTTAAATCAGTCCGTGTTAGTAGTTGATAACTCTGATAAGGTAGCAAGTCAATGCTATGGGTATCTCCTGCATTGGTTTTGATGTCAATCGTTGTGTCAATTTTATAAGCAGAAACACATATGAACGAATAAGGACAGCTAGGATGGCTAACATATGGAACATGAGATATCACATAGTGGTTAATACCGAGATCGTGTGTTGGCAGCACTAAGAAGCCATCGGAATCATCTCCTTGATTTGCCATAACGTGAACTGAAATTTGACTATTTTCTTTTACAACAACGGTTTTATCATCTTGTACTCCAGTACCTCTCATGTAAACAGAATTGGGTAGGGATATGTCTACATAAGAATCACGTGTAAGAGAACTGTTTACTTCAAAATCTGTTCCACTAATAGTGACTTTGGTATCGATCGGTAATCGGGAGTCAGTTGCCACTAACACATGAGGCGTCCAGGAGTCTCTATACACAGGAACGCTAAACACAAATTCATATTCTCCAAACGTTGCTATTAAAACAGAGAATAAGAAAAATACAATGTTTAACTTGATTACATCTTTACAGACCAGAAACTAAATCTTCAAAAACAGAGCTGAAACCCGTTAAATTCAGCACCAAAGACCTTGAATTTGGCTGGTTTATCAAGTAAAAGAGCTGAAAAGTGTAATAATAAAACCTTAAATCAGCTGCAAAATGAAATAAAAAGAGCTGAAATCAGCTGAAAAGCTGAAAAGTTTCAGGTCTGTCTTTAAATAATATTTCGTGTTATGTGGCATGTGACTAAACTATTGGAAATATTTAAAAATACCACCAACAAAAATACCAGTAAAAAGATACAACATGATTTGAGGGGAAATTGCTACACGTCATACATATTTATGAATCCAGTCCATTTATTGATAAAAGTGACGTTGAAGCAAAACGTTTACTACGCTGCGAGTGCGTTAACACTTCAAATAATTTTTGGTGGTTGTATCTTAACGTGCTGCGCTTGTTTGTTTTATGCATCCGCGGGGAATGGTCAACATTGTTGTACTTTTTAAAGTATTCAAGCGCAAATGGTCCACTTCATTGGTTAATCATAGTATCTAGAGGAAAATAAATTTCACTCTTGTTAATATCCCCCGAATAATTTTAGTATTTTTTCGCCCAGTACCCATATCATTATCCCATGATCAAAGTATCTGTTATGTAATAATGATAATGGGAGCTGGAGCTCAAAAGTGGATTCCAATACATACACACATCAACAATTACTACTGCTCTAGTATCTTATAGCTTAGTCACAATAATCATACGAACAGCTTACGAGCAGTGTTTAGTCCATCTAATAGGACCATGCGACGCCCTCTCTGCCCTCTCTGCTCGCTTTACTCACTACCCGTGGTCCTTTTAAACGGACTAAACACTGCTCGTAAGCTGTTCGTACGATTATTGTGACCAAGCTCTTACTGAGTGGCTTGGAAATTGTATTTAAATGTATTATAAATGTGCATAAATAATATAATATACGGGATCCATATCAATTTTGAAGATTTGTGAACTTAACAGTATTGAAATAAGTTCTTCAGTTAGTTATTTTACTGTACTTCAAATTTTACATACCTCTGAAATGCCTATTTAAAAACGTACGCATCTGACACTGACTGCCTGAATAACCACTAGGGCAACTACAAGTGTTGGGTCTTGTGCAGGTCCCACCGTTTTGACAAGTTGGGAAACAGATAGCTGAAATGATACGTACATGGTTTATGGTACAAGAATCATCTAAAGTCCTCAAATTGTTAAAAGGGCATCACGTTTATTTATTTCTTTATTTTTTAATCAAGTAAACACAGGGGGTCCATATGGACAAATGATGGAAAACAAGCTTTCCTGCAATATACATCTTTATGGGCTTTAAGTGTATACATTTGTTACAATCCGTTGAATACAAATTGGCATGGTTTTACCAATGTTTTTATGTGAAACAAAAATATGACCAATTACAAACTTAATGTCTACTATAAAAAGTACACTTCATTAAAATCGACGTCGCAAATAAACGAAGTAATTTATAATCCATACATTAACCTCCATAATGATGCATGTTTTCACTAATTATCTTTTGGAAAAAAAAACCCAAAGTGTTCAGTTATTTAAATTGCTCCTTACTATCGTAATTATTAAAGGGAAATAATAATTTTTTATTAATAATTCAAAACAACAGATATTATGTTGCTTCCCTTTAAACCCTTTTCCCTTCTACTTTTAAGCAAAGCAAAGTAACTTGCTATATATAAACAAAATGTTATACACGGTTGCTCATATAGTTGGAATAAAAATATTTTTAGAACTTTTTAATGTAAACGTAAATTTTTGATAAACATATCTGGAAACTTATGTTGCTTTTGGTCAGATTTGATAGGTAATCGTATTAGGTATGAAATGGAACTCCGAATGTGATCAATTTTCTCATGTACTGGTAAGGGGGCAGAAACAAAAATGGGTCAAAAACGTGATTGTTTAGGTCAAATTTGATTTAAGCCCGCCTTTGACCCCGTCACTTCTTTACTCAAGTTGAGTGGTCATATTGAATGTTTATCTGTAGTAGAGTGAGAATCAGGTGATTGAATGTCTTGGTTACGCTTGATTGCGCCAAGAGAATGCTTGGAAGCAAAATACAAAATGATCCTCCAACGCCCATCAATTTAAAACAAATACGGTTGTGGTGAACGTGGAATGGTTCCCAGCGGTATATGACATCTCAA
Source organism: Ophiothrix spiculata (assembly GCA_000969725.1). Classification (NCBI taxonomy): domain Eukaryota; kingdom Metazoa; phylum Echinodermata; class Ophiuroidea; order Amphilepidida; family Ophiotrichidae; genus Ophiothrix; species Ophiothrix spiculata. The sequence continues at coordinate 170,794 of JXSR01S042112.1, read as the reverse complement.
AAGGTTTTGAAGATTTCATATACCGCCAAGGACCATTCGACGTTCACCATGTTCACCACAACCATATTTTTGTAAATTGAGGGGCATTGGAGCATCATTTTGTACTTTGGTTCCAAGCATTCTCTTGGCGCAATCAAGCGTGACCAAGACATTCAATTACATGATTCTCACTCTACTAAAGATAAACATTCAATATGACCTTTCACCTTAAGTAAAGACGTGATGGGGTCAAAGACGGGGTCAAATCACCTGTTCTCGTTCCCGGGGGGGGGGGGGGGGGCACTAAGATTCAAACCTGTAATCATCCGCGTGAATGAAAACGCGGGTTTAGGGTATTTTTTGCAAGCAAAACAAAGATCTGCGCGGATCCCTGTTTAGGGTATATATCAAAACAGACCTTTTTCGGACTGTTAGGGTGCTTATTTCCATTGCAATCCTCTCTTTGGGTATACAAAAGAGATGACACTTTTAGAAATTCCAAATTCTATAAATTCCTTTGAATATCATTGTCCTCTTTTAGGGTGTTATTTTAATTATCCGATACAGGTATGGTTTATTTTACTTCTACGTACGTCCTTGCCAAGGGTATGTTTTTACGTCAACGTCCTGGCTTAGGGTATATTCTTACATCTAAAATCCGTGTTTAGGGTATATTTCGACAGCCTCAGTAATTCTAGCTTAGGGTGGTTTTGAAAAGTCAATTCACACATGGTTACAACATGCACGTATAAGTGGTCCCCCGGGTTCTCGTTATAGGTAATATTTTGTGCTATTTATTAATGTTAGCTGTGATTCCATTGTGTCCCTCAGGTTAACGCTGAATTTAATGTAAGTCTTGGGACTAAATGGTGCTAAGACACTATGTCTTATTGAAGGAAAACAACAACAACAACAACAGCAACAACAGCAACGGAAACGACAACAACAACAATAACAGCTCCGACCATTATTATACGTTTAGGGCGCTGTATGAAAATAATAACAATATTTTTTGCTTCTTGGTTTGCTTTTGTGTTTGTTTTGCTTTGTATTGTTATTGAACAGAGTCTTTGTTTTGAGGAATGGAGTCTAGAGTGGTTTGATTCTGGAGAGGGGTGTCCTTCGATAGTAGTGTTCACAACTTTCCCAAGGGTTTTAGCCGTCGGAAAAGAGGAAAAAATATTTTTCTCTGGTTGATAAAGTAACCAAGGAAATCCTCTGATTGCCTATAACGGGCGCAAATGTATCTTAAAAGCAAAAGAATATAAGGGGGTCATATTTGGAAGATGGTTTCATGAGAACAAAGAGCACAATTGATATTTTTTCTTTCTTTTCTATTTGTTTTGTTTTCTTCTGTGTGTTTGGTTGGTTGGTTGGTTGCTATGACAAAATATGCGGAAAATCATGATATTTTTGGAGATTTGTCAAGAAATGAGAAGTTAACTTTAAACAATAAATAAATACATAAAACGTCTTCATTATTTTGTGCGTATTGATCCTACGCATCTTACCACCAACTTTGATGTCCGATTTTAGTCAGTCAGACCTTGGTTACCATGATAACCAGACCAAAAAAATGAGACTTGATTTCTGCAAATATGGTATTCGACAATTATCATTGGTGATATACTCTTGGGGAAGTTTTAAAAGGGCTATTGAAGGATACCATTCTCACCCCAACTCCCTTGAGTCTGGAATCCTTCTAGCGTGAAGTTGTTATGATCATTTTGTCACTTTTAAGTTGAGTAAAAGTGCAGCGTCAGGAACAAGGAAGTACAAATAAACATGTATCAAAAGAAAACTTTGAATACCACAGGTTCGACCTCAAACTACTACCCTGGTATAAATTAAATTTTCTACAGGTATATATCATGTGATTCAAGAGACTAATTCAATAACGATACGTTAGCGTTATCAGCATGTGAAGAAAAGAAATAGTACAAGACAGCCTATTCAAAGCAGAATGTTCAAGGTCTTTAACGTTAACATTGGTTAATCAAATTGTTTTTACATAAATCAACCTGAATTTAGTTCAGTGTCAAGAATTCTTTATAGTAAGGAAAATAAGTAATCATGATATATCTTAATTTATATGTTTTTGACGAACAGTAGTCTGTTTAAAAAATGATATATAGAGTGTAAAGGTATAACATGGGATGTGAAAATTATATATTCAATGCAGCATTTTGCCAACTTACACATGCCAATCAGTGCATCACAAATTTTGGTATGCATGACGGATAGAGTATTGCAACTATGTTAACGAAAACAATATCTAAATGGTGTCAACATTGTGTTATCAAAAACTGTGGTGATCCGATTTTGTTCAAATATTGCAAGATCGTAGCCTAAATACGCATTCAAAAATTATAATGATAATTTTGATCACTGATCCAATAATGCTGGGAAAAGCACTGATGACATCAAAAACTGTATGGAAACAACACTTTTTTACTCTGAATACTAAAGTGGGTTTTTTGTGTGTGTTTTTTTGGGGGGGAGGGGAGAGGAGTTGTTTGTTTATTTTTAAAGTTGTTGTTTCTCACATTGATTGTTTTTTAATTTGAATCACGTTCTTTAACCATATATTGTTTTGTTATAAATAAGATTGGATGATACGAACTACACAAAATGTGTAGCTTTTTTGATTAAAAGTTGCTTCCATTTTAACATAATAATACTAATATGCACGCTTTTATATAGCGCTTAATAACCTAAACAAGATCTCAAAGCGCAGCTGCCTATTATTACCGCTGCCATCAGAAAATCGTCACAATCATATCGCATCAGTTAGTGGTGCTACCAGGCAGAAGCGCACTCGCTATCTGCACTTCGATCGTAATATTCCCCATAACAGCTCCCCAATAACGCTCGGGTCGACGAGGCAAGGATGATAAAGTGATTTGCCCAGGTTCATAACACGTTGGCACTACCGGGGCTCGAACTCACAACCTTCTGATTATGAGTCCTGCTCTGTTCCGCTATACCACACGCGCCCACATAGGGCCTATGTGATTCGTCATATCGAAACTGTCGCCGTGAACTTGTGTCTAGATGTGTGTGAATTTTTTTATTGTATGGTATGTTATGTCGAGTAGCTAAATTGATGTATTAAAAGTGTCCATTGCTACATACTACCGTGTTTCGTAATGACGAATCTCATATTGCTGCTTATCGCCAGGTTTAATCAAGTCATCAAACCTGAATTCTACTAGTGTGTCATAACCTTGCGGTGAACATGAAATGCACCTCCCAGGACATTCTTTAGGAACAATAGCCTTAAAGAAACTTGTATGTAGGATGTTACATCGCCCAACTTGTCATTTCTAGGTCAAATACCAAAAATGTTCAAAAGGTTCACCCAAGGTCATCCGTGGTCATTTCAAGGTCACTGCCGTAACTCATGACCCCTTGATCCTACAAGAACCAAAATTTGGCAATAGATAGCCTTTGTTCCAAGGTCAAGGTCATTTAAGGTCAAAATACCATTTCAAGGTCAAATACCAAAAATGTTCACAAAGTCAACCCGAGGTCATCTGTGGTCTTTTCAAGGTCACTGCCATAACTCGTGACCCCTTGATCCTATTATGACCAAAAATGGGCAATAGATAGCCCTTGTTCAAGGTCAAGGTAAGTCAAGGTCAAAATACCATTTCAAGGTCAAATACAAAAATATTCAAAAAGTCAATCAAAGGTCATTCGTGGTCATTTCAAGATGTCAAATTATTCGTCTTGGACCAGCGATCAAAAGTGTCAATAATGACCCCGTCGTCCGACCCTTCCTGGGGGGTCAAAGGTCAGAAAGGTCAATAAACTCATGAATATATCAATAAACTCATGACTATTAAAACATGAATATTAATGACCATGGGATATAGCGATAGTTAGCTTTTCCAACCACCGCAGTGTCGCTGTAAGATATCTATTTACTATTTTCTACACATCGGAATATTGAGTAACGAAATGGTCACATTAGAAAACAAATTATGATTTTAATTCTGCAAATTTGATTTATGACGAATTCTAGTCTTTTTTTTTTTCATTTCATTGTTGCAAAATTTTCCAAGCTTTAAAATGACACCTTACTATTAAAATTGATCAAGGCGATCAAATTTTACAACAGAAAATCTGCTGGAAATTCTTATTATTTTCTTTTTTTTGCTGCCTATTTTCACCTGTATCTTGAAAAGTTTTCTGTTGCAAAGTCACCATTTTCGGGGTGAGTCATCACAAATATTATACCGTAAATAATATTTCTGTATATTGGCAATGTAACTACATTTGTATTATTTGAGAACAATTAATTGTCAACTATTTAATGACTTGTAGCCAATCAATCGTTTAAAGTTGAACTTTCGATGTTCTCTGTATTATACATTATAAATGTCGAAACATTAGTGTGACCTTTTTAAAACAATTTATCATGATTGAAATTCAGGGATTCATAGAACTTCTTCTTCCACGTGGATGACAAACCGTTAGACACATTTAGTAAACTTTTAACAGTGATTATACGGACATGACGAAATATTGTTTCGTTTATTGTAATGCAAACGTTATTCTGATTTCAAAAAATGATGGATTTTTTTAAAATATTCCCTTATTTCTGGCTTTGCGTCAAAAATAGCTCCATCAAAATTAAGGGTACTATCCCTTGAGATGAGCAACAGACCGGAACGCCAAGTTCACTGTAAGTTTTGGCCAACTTAAAAATGTTCGATGATCACAATTTTTGGTGTGTATAAG
>JXSR01S042112.1:115693-125955 GCA_000969725.1 Ophiothrix spiculata | reverse complement strand
GTTAATTCGTTTTAAAAAACATTTTATTGTGTTCCTCTAATCCCAAAGAATCAGAAAAAGTATACTTTTACCCATCTCCGATGTATGGTTAATGAGTTATAACAAATTATGTGAAAGGTCATATCAGGGTTCACGCAATAGGTCCTATGGGAGACACAAAATTCAACATTGTCCGATTTACTTCAAAATGGTCGCAAAATGTTCCTTTCGCAAAAGTGTCTACATGAAGTAATAGTTTGAAGTTCATAAGACCAGTGGTAGCTATGGTATCAGGCAAAACAAAGTTTGTATTTACCATTATATTGGAATCTAAAACCCTAAGTTTACTTTGATCTGTAACCATATAGCAATAGTACATCTGAGCCATTGCTAATTACTACTTCATGTAGATAGTTTTGCGAGAGAAACAATTTGAGACCATTTTGAAAAAAATCGGACGATTTTGAAATTTTGGTCTTCCATAGGACATATCACGTGACTCCTGATATTACCTTTCACGTTTTTTGATATAACTCATTAACCATACATCGGAGATGGGTAAAAGTATACTTTTGCTGATTCTTTATGATAAGTGGAACACAATAAAATGGTTTTTAACACGATTTTACTAATTTTAAAATTTTAACCTTTTGGCAGCCATTTTGTTTTATGCAAATTAATCACTGTTCCACCCACTAGATTTTGGACTAGTTGTTGTAAATGTTTGTCTGGTATTATCCTGAAAATATCATTACTTTTGCAATTTGTTTGACTAATGGCCATCATTTTCATTAATTTTCTTAGCCTACTATGGAGAAAGTCATCTTTAAAACTAGTCGATGCACCTCTTTTTTTAAAAAGCGCAGATAAAGAACATGAAATTTTAGAAAGAAAACCGCAAAAAAATTAGAGGTGCATCGACAAAATTTTGAAATAAATGACTTTGTTTTATGAATTTCGCGCCGTTTTATAGTGTTTCCGCTATTGCCAGGATAATTTAAAATTCGCCAGTTGCCCGTTTCTTCTACGTTACTCAAGACGACTTGACTTGCAATAGAAGCATTGTACAGCGATGCTTATCAATGCGTTACAGAGTCTGATACACACATGTTTCGTTTTCGCACTTCCGGGTTGTCCCCGGGTTGTAGCGCTGCTGGCCAACAGCCAGAGGCAAATTTGCTTCGATTTTGTCTAAAATTATAATGAATTGTAAAAACAACATTATGATTGCATAAATATAACTTTATTTAACAGAATTTGACCCCGAATGTGATATTAAATTCAAAATGATACCAATAGTTTTGCGTACATTGCAATAAGAATTAATCTAGGTAATATAACAATAATATGTTCCACAATTTTCAACCAGTTCGAGTGGCCCAATCAGTTAAAGCGCCAGTTCAACTAGCGTGAGGTCTCGAGTTCGAGATCGGCTCTCGACACTCTTTTTTTTAATGTCAATTTAATAGATTTTAAAATAGCTTAACATTTTCTTAAACATATTATTCTTACCAAATTCTTTTCCATCTTCTTTCCCCCCCTTTTATTTGGAATTCGGACGGGGCGGAACTTTTATTTTACGCAGATCTTCGAGTCAAAATAAAGTTGAAAAAAATAATTTATTTAAGGGTACGTGTCTAAGCAAGCCACACATTGCTGATAATTGAAGAGAAAATTTCCCGGGATAATTTGTTCGTCTTATTTATTTTCATTTGGTACGTCATATTAGCGCATGCGCAAGCTCGATACAAAAATGCAGAGCGTGTTGCTGATTCATTTTTTTCCGTTGCCATCGAAAGATCTTCCTTCCCCCCTGTTTATGACGTCATAATTATGTAACGCCTTGTCCGATTTTGATGATCTTGGTATCGTTAGATAGGGGAGGATAAACCAAGTTCATAGGAGAGTTCCGTTTCAAATTATTAGCCCCCCCCCCCTTCGGAGTTCGGGTTACAAAAATAGCTCAGGAGGACAAGGTAAGAAATAATGTAATACATAAGAAATTCCTCACCCCGAGAGATATTTAACATTCTGAAATTGAAAACACAATTTCAAAAACTAATTTTAGTTACAGCATGCTAATAAATAGTTGGTTCAAACTATTGATCTATTTAATAGTTTAATTACCTTTAAATATCACCAGTTGAGTGTTTTTACATGTAAATATATAGGAAATGCTTCAATTTTTAAAATATATGAATAGGCTCCCTCACTTCAATCGGCAATATTTTGGAGAACCGTTTGCCCGAACAAAAACTACTTAAGGGTAAACAAGTGGAACTCGGGTTTAACGATGCGAAATTATGTCCCCGCCGAATATGGAGATCAGTAATACACATTGAGAACCTTAATTATGAAATCGGACAAAGTGTAAAATTTGACCCCAAGGGAAAGGTCGGACGATGGGGTCACCATTGACACTTTGAATTGCTGGTCCAAGACGAACAATTTGACACCTTAATCTTTGAAATCGGATAAAGCTGAAAAATTATGCACAATTTCGAACTAACTTTTGCAAATTAGGTACTTAATTAGCATATTTTCTGCTCAAGATTGCAGCTGGTACAAACGCAGCTCTAGTCCCACCTACCCACCAAATTTCATGAATGCAGTGAACACGGTTTGAAAAATATGCTATATAAACCATTTTATGCATAAATTATGCAAATTAGGTACTTAATTATCATATTTTGCGGCGTAATTGTTGCTGGATCCAGTTCGGCTCCAGGCCTGCCCAGCCACCAAATATTATTAACGTTTCAATGTAGGTTAACATTTGGATTAACTGGCATTTTCATCACGGACACACAAACGGACGGATGGACACACGGACGGAGCCCATTTTATAGTCATTATCCGGCCCGAACTCGTTCGGCGGGGACGATAACCTCCATCTGCTCAGGAAAATGTGAATCCTAACTATTTTTTAATCATGAAAAGATAAATAGTTTCCCCTGCATTTGCGGGAACTCGAACCATGGATTATGGTATATCCCGGGTGAATATCAAGATAACTTGGTCGCTATATTTTTTCTCGACGTGACCTGATAGGATCTGACTTTGAACCCACATAATCACAAACGAGTTAATGCACATAGCAAATGAAGACATGGATAAAATAGAGGGTTTTTTTCAATAAGATATGTCTATGTTTGAAGACAAATTCTTCATGATATTACATTTTAAACAAAATTGTCAATTTTCAGCTTTTAAAATCATGAGGTCACATATATCTACGCGAAGATTGTTTTACCAAATTGTAAGTGAATTGGCTAAATCAAAATGCAAGATTAGATATCTGACCTCATATTCATGAAATTTGAAAAATATATCTTTCCTGTAAGACTTTTAAAATCAGTAAATAAAACAAGGGAAAATTCAGTACAATTAGACATATGAAAGGGACAAGATGTGGGTCATCACATTATCCAGATAACACAGTGAACATCGTAAACAACAAGTTACTCCTTTCGAATGTCTTGGGCTATATAGGCAAATATAACGTCATTAACCATGCACGTGTAAGCAGCCGGTTGCATCCATGTCCACTGCACTGTGCATATGATACAGGCTAGGAAAACGATTGAATTGTACAGTATCTATCATGTTTATCCAAAGCAATTCCTTTGTAAAAGTAATTTATTGACGGGAGAAAATACTACTTTGTTTTCAAGAAAAAGAAATGGCGCTGGCGGGATTCGAAACTCGGATCTTCCGCACCAAAAGCAAACAGCTTGACCACAAGAGCAAAGAGTACACTGTCGAAGAGAACTTATTTTAACTATATATAAATGGTGTAAAAATTTAAAGTCTTAATTGACCTAATTTTTACTATTATGGTACGTGTTTTCCCGAAAATTACAGCAAGATTTTAAGCAAATCTGTTGTCGCTTTCTTCTGCCCAAGTTGCTAAAATATGTTACGTTATAATTCTAGAAATTGCGGTAAAAGCAAAGACCAAATTTGACCACACTCAATCTAAACAATCACTGTAGAAATTACATATATATTCACATATATTTCGCAAAATTTCAATTATTTTGGATTTCAGGATATTTCTTTAACATTTATACATCTATAATATGCAATATTGCTTTCACTTATAATCTATTTGGATGAGTTTATGGGACTTTTCAAATTCTCAAATTCATGAATATTCATGAGCATCGTCTAAACGACGGTTTGTGCCGATTTTATATGCATTAAAAAATAAATAAATAAATAAAGCCACTTTTCTCGTAACTAAAGTACTGGCTGGAGTTAACTTAAATTTTACCGACTCTGATGAATGGAAATTTTCTTTATTGGTTCTAGGTATGTCATAAAAGAGCTTTAGTATTTATTAAAAATGTCTCTTTTTATTGTTATCATACATTTACCTACATTTTAATTTAAACCAAATATGTTTAAATTTATCATTCTATTGATAGGACGGCGTATAGAATGCACTACCGAACTATATACAAAACGTCATATAGGCAGGCGTGCCGTTGCTGTTCTGGATGGGTTCAATCGGGCCCGCAGTGTACACGTAAGAATTTTAGATTTTATTAAGTTTTGTTATGATAAGGGAAGGATGGGTAAGTTTGTCTCTTTTTATTCAAACGTCCCTGAATCGGACATGGTTTTCGTGTTTACACAAGGTAGATAGATATATACCCAAACTATGTGTTGTATAAATACCAAGACTCTGCGGCTTATCGTTTTTAAATAATTAACCCTCGTCTAACCAAGCCATTTTTGTAACACGTCTAACCAATTTTTTGGAACGGAACCCCCTATGAACTTGATTTTGCTATCAATAGATAGGTATGGTCCTCCCTCTATCCAACGTCTTTCAGGTCGAAAATCGGAATTTTGGCAAAAATGACCACCAAAATCCCCGGGGGCCACTCAAGTAAAACGCTGCAGGCATAGCCTGACCAAGAAAAAGGTGAATTAGGGTTGTTTTTGAGGACAAAAGTATGTATCAGGTGACACCTTTAAGGGTATTAAAAACAGCCATTTTAGCCAAATTTCAAGAAATAGGGTACTTTTTTCAAACCCTGTAAAATGGTAACGGTAAATTCCTGATTTAGGGTGTCAATGGGTGAACAAGGGTATATTTTGGCTTCAGAAATAATCACCCTTTAGGGGGTGTTTTAAAAAACTGTGGTCACGCTATGCCTGCAACATCATACTTGAGTGTCCCCCCCCCCCGGGCAAAAATCAAAATTTGCTATAAAAATTCTAAAAAAACGGATTTCATATTTGGTTTTAAGGGAAAAAAGGGAAATGATAATTTCAGCATGCCCTGCAAGTTTCAGCCTCATAGCATGCATATATTTTTCAAAATGGCGACTTAAAATTTTCCGGGGCTTCACCCTCACACCAAAACTTTGACGGCTTACCTTAATCCCACATTAGGAGGCGCCCATGATTTTTTCATTAAAATGAACGCAAAGGATGTAAAAGAGGGGGGTTGCTACCACCACCTTGGTTAAGACGAGGGTTAAGACAGTTAAAACAAAAATGTTGTCAAAATGGCCAACTTACCCCGCATGCGGAGTAAGTTGGCCCACCCAGTTGGGTAAGTTGGCCCAATTTACAAAAAAAAAAAAGAGTCATACTCATACTGACACATTTTATACATTATGTTTATTTTAAGTGAAACATGAAAATGTGCTGCATACAAAAAGTCCTTTTATGATGAAATACCGTCATAAAATAAAACAATATCGATCTTTTAAAAATATACGTTGTAGCCTACTGTAACAGTGTTGTCTGCAGTTTTTAGGAAAATTACACATTGAAATATTATAGATAAATGTCTTGTGACTGGTTTATGTAGTTATAGTTACTTTGGCTGGTACAATGGCTCTAAAATGTACGCAACCTCATTGTCAAAGATATTTTGCTCCAAAAGACCATTAGTTTTGAAGTTCAAAAGGCTAAACCTGCTGTAAACATGCAATATATACAATTAAGACCACATACAGTGTGTATCCAAATGATTAGTACTCAACTTTGTGATTTTTTTACTCAATAGCTAGAAATGGTAGTAATACTCAATTCACTGCCATAAAAGACCAATTCAATAGAATTTTGAAAATTGATGCACGCAATCCGATTTTACACCACTTAGAAGAACATATGTCTTGTTACAAACTCACCACGGGTAATAAATAGCTTGTACCAAGGCGCGATATCCAAATTGTGTTTAGCACGTGATTAGTCATGTTGAATAGCTCAAGACATTTGAGGTAAAATTGTTTCTTATACAGCATCAAAGCCACAAGTATCAGGAAACGAACATAATTAAATTTTGAGTGGTGTATTTTGAAATGAATCGAGTTTCGTCTAAGTGCATTATATATTTCCAATTTGGCCATGTCACAAAGTTATCATTAATAGACAATCTGAGGCATGTAATATGCATCACACATGAAGATCGCAAAAAAATATCAACAAACCTTTTAATAGATTAAGCATTTCTGCAAATCATTTAATTATTTGTAAAACTTATGTATAAAGACACATCTTTATTTAAATAAGGACCGGTAACATTTTCCATTTAAAAGACGGCTAGCATTAACCGTTTAATCGATGGCAAGTATTTAATACAATCATCAACTTTTTTCTTTATATATGTCATGACTCGGAAGTCAAACAGATAGGACTTTCAACATTAGCTTTTGGCAATTTTATAAGTAAAATTATATTTTGTTACCTGAAAATGTAATTTATTATTATTAAATTCTGTTGAGTAATGTTTGAAAATATAAAGCCGTACCATAAGTTAATTAAGAAAGGTTAATTCTGACCTTGATCCTTATTTTGAATCGTAACAATTTAAAGACAGAAAATATATAAAAAAATCTCATGTAGACGGTTTTATTAATTTTTGCCTTCATTGAAATGGAAAGGTGACAAATCAAATACGTTTGCAAAACTTGTGCCTTTGCATAATCCTTCCGTTCTTGAAAATAAAATGACAAAATGCTCTCATTCTTTTTTGCAAATTAAAGACAAAGATATGTACCATCAATTAAGGGCCCTGTCAACCCTTCATTTTCAGAAATGGGTTATGGACTGTAACTCAGCGACGGATAATTAAATCCAAATCAAAGTATACATTTCACATGATGGTCAGCTTATTTTTGGACCAAAATGTGAAATTATTGCCCTAAGGTCCAAAAAAGGTAAAAAAATCATGTTTTAGGTCAAAATGTGGCATATTTTGCCAAAAATGGTGTCAGGAGTGGGATTTTTGACATTTTTTCGACCAATATTTGGCGATATCTCAAAAACTAAGAAAAAAATCAAAAATTTGAGAAAATCGATCCCAGATATTGCTTTCTAGATTTTAAAAATTAAATTGGTAAATTTTTTTACCGAAGCAAAATTTAGTTAGCTTTCCCGTAAAATGTTGGGCCCAAAACATGATTTTTGGACCCTAGGTCCAAAATTACGCATTTTGGTCCAAAAATGACCTGACCATCATGTTCAGTATGCAAAATTTATCCGCTTCTAGAAATATATACTTTTATTTGAATCTAATTATCCGCTGCTGAGTTACAGAGCAAAAAACATTGATGAAAAAAGCCTTAACAGGCCCCTTAAGATAATTCTGAATTTCAAAATCGAACGGGACGTATTTTTAAAGATTTATTTATTCTGAGTACTAATTATTTTGATACACCCTGTATATCCTATCAGTCTTGAGAAAATACTTCTTGCGTCTTGTTATACGCATCTATTTACCTGTTAAGCATGAAAATCGTGTTAAAACGTCATAACCTTTTAAAACCTTCAAAACCTTTTAAGATGTCATATACCGCTGGGAACCACTCCACGTTCACTTAAACCCTTTTTTTTTGTAAATTGAGGGGCGTTGGAGGATCATTTTGTACTCTGCTTCCAAGCGTTCTCTTGGCGCAATCAAGCGTGACCAAGACATTCAATCACCTGGTTCTCACTCTACTACATTTAAACATTCAATATGACCAGTCAACTTGAGTAAAGAAGTGACGGGGTCAAAGGCGGGGTTAAATCAAATTTGACCTAAAAATCACGTTTTTGACCCATTTTTGTTGCTGCCCCCTTACCAGTACATGAGAAAATTTACCACATTCGGAGTTCCATTTCATACCTAATACGATTACCTATCAAATCTAACCAAAAGCAACATAAGTTTCCAGATATGTTGATCAAAAATTGACGTTTACATTAAAAAGTTCTAAAATATTTTTATTCCAACTATATGAGCAACCGTGTATCTATCTATCTATCTATCTATCTATCTATCTATCTATCTCTATCTCTAGGGGACCAACCCGCCCCATAGTCACAGTTTTGACTTATTCTCGTTGTTTACCAAAACAAGAAGAATAAAGAGGGTTTGATCTCATGATTTATGTTGGACAAGTACCATACCTCGTAATCAATACTAATAACTTGAACCAGCGAAGTAATATCTACAAAATTACTTATGCTCAAAAAGTTTACTAAGGTAACTCAAAAACTCGTTTTACTGATAACTCACACAGAGAGATGAATCCGGCCTTTTTAATTTTATGGCAAATTTGATGCTTTATTCGTAACCAAAAACCACCAGAAACACAATGTGGGCTAACTCGCCCCGAAGGCAAACTTACCCTCCCTCCCTCCCTTCCTCCCTACCTACCCCTTCCTCCCTACCCCTACCCTTACCTACCTTACCTACCTACCTACCTACCTACCTACGTCTAATATATCTAATCGTTGTTGTTTGTTTGCTTTGTATGTTTTTGCTTTACAGATTCAAATGAAAATAAGGAGGAGTATGAATTTGTTTTCAGTATTCCTCTAGTGTACAGACCAGACAATCCTCACGTTCTGATATCTACAGCGTCTTCCTCTCCTGTCAACTCTACAGTGATCATTTCTGGAACCACGTTTGAAGTGAATAAAACCATACTAAATGATTCCTATATTGATGTTACTTTGCCTGAGACAGTTTATCATCGTAATACTGGTATAGAGAATAATAAAACTGTTGTTGTAAGAGCTAGTGCAGAGGTATCAGTTTACGTCATGGTAAACAGCGGATACCATGGAGACGGATTTTTGGTCTTCCCAACAAAGCAGCTGGGCTTAAATCACTACATTATTGGATATATGCCATTACCAACACTGCCCTCATTTATTTGCATATCGGCTTTCCAAGACTCAAGCAAAGTTGTCTTGAAAACCTACCTGGGCCAGAAATACGCTATTGAACTGCAGCAATACGAGAGCTACCAGTTTATTAGCTGTCTTGAAGATTTGACGGGAGCAAGTATTACGAGTACCAATCCTGTCGCTGTCATAGCAGGGACTAGATGTTCATCTGTACATGACCATGCCTGTAACGCAATAGTAGAACAAATGCCGCCGATACGAACGTGGGGAAAGAGCGTTGTGATCTCTCCATTAACGTCGAAGGGAAATGGATACCAATATCGGGTTTTGGGAACAAATGTATCCACAGAACTTGTGATATCAAATGTCGGGAATATAACATTGATTGAAGGACAGTGGTATGAAGGCGGTGCACCAAATGATACCATAGTAACAATTAAGGCCAACTATCCGATACTAGTCATGCAGTATTTAAATTGTGATGACTCTACTCTGCCAAGCGGAGATCCTTCTATGATTCTTGTCCCAGCCAACAACATGTATATTAGCGGCAAAGTTACATTTCCCGTTTTTAACTTAATCGGGTCGCGAAGCCTATATTTAATCAACGTGATTACTTGTTGTAAACTTGTCGAGGAATTAAAGTATGATGATTCCTCTATATCACAATGGCTGAGGTTGAGATCATCCAGTGGAGATATGTGTTCAGTTGTTGGCGAAGTTACAGCAGACAAAGTTCACACTGTAAGCAATGAAGACGCTGCAGTCACTTTTACTGTTTCAGTTTATGGATTGGGGTATTATGCATTTTATGGATATTCTGCTGGCATTAAATACCCAAATAACGGTGAGTATTTGGCTAATCATTATAATGAAAATTAAAACCATAGGTCAAACAAATTGCAAAGGTAATGATATTTACAGGATAATATTAGAAAAACATATACAATAACATATCAAAAAGCTATAAAAATCTACTTGGTGGAACAGCGATAAATTTGCATACAACAAAATGGCTGCCAAAAAGGGGGGGGGGGTCAAATTTCAAAATTGGTTAAAGCATGTTAAAAACCATTCTTTTGTGTTCCACTCATCACAAAGAATCAGAAAAAGTTTATATACTTCTAGCCGGCTCCGTAGTA
>JXSR01S042107.1:0-21525 GCA_000969725.1 Ophiothrix spiculata | reverse complement strand
TAATATAAGATGTCATAATTTACTCGTGCAAGAATATTTTGTAATATTTATCGGACATTCTATTTTTTCATTCTGTAATCACAGATCGGATACAAAAAACATTAACATAAGTAGGTCACTTGTTTGCTACTAACAAAGTAATAAGCTATCATTCTGTGATACGCAGTCGCTGATTAAAATTTGTCTTCACTTTAGTAACTTTCTTTGTAGATATATACCTGACTTGTTGAAATGTATGCTTCAACACGAATATGTACATTTAAAATTAATTTTGCGATACAAATAAATTATAATTAATTGCAAAACTCATTATTCTTACAATGGTTTGACTTGTATTTGTTGAAAATTTTCATTTTGGGTATAAATCCAAGCGTGTTATTAAGGGTACAGTTAAAAAAAAAAGGTCGACTGTACTCTAAAATAGAAATCTCACAAACCAGATAAGTCTAAATTACTTAGGAATGTATGATCTATTAGGTTAATTGAGATTTGTTCGCTTCATATTTGGTAAACTTAGAGTAAAAAATCTAAACTCTCCCCCTTTTCACTTTAAAAACTCTAACCTGATCACTTATTTCTAAGAGGAAGTCTGCAATGTAGTAAAAAATGTAAAATTTTTCTATAAGCTGTATTGGACTTAGTACATATGGGGCGGCTGTATAGATGATACTGGAAATAGCATTAAGTGATATTAGATTTTCGATTAACGTTTCTCTGTGATAAAAACATATCAGCTAACACATGCTGAAATAAAATCATTATGTTTGATTGATGCCAAGCCATAAATATCGTGTTGTCACTAATTTGATTACATCTCCAGTCGCAGATATATTATTAATTCTCTCTACAGATTCTAATCTCAATTCCCAAGATAGAATAGCAAGTTAAGTAGGCTGGTTATGTTACACAGACAATGTCTTTATCCATCATTATGATATGTCCAGCTGTTGATTAAGCTGTCGTCTGTCTGATTCATAACAGTTTTCCCGCAAAGTTTTGACGTTTTCAGAGTTTCACTAACGCCAGCGGTGGATACTTTTACCTTAACTGTGCTTCATTCTGCGCACTACTTCAATTACATTTCAATTTCAGTTGCGTTGAGAAATGCCAACCAATAAAACTTGCGGAATGAATATACAATAATTCAAGGAAACATCTACATATCGTTAACTTAACAAACTACTAATTGAATTATGTTTTTAGATATGATAACATTTATTGTTTGTTTGTATTTGTATATAACCATTTTGTTGCTAAAGCAACACAAAATGCAATCAAGTGTGGGTGTGTATAATAAAATACGACCAAAGCACTAAATGATAAAGTATTATATTTTGCAAAAAACGGGAGATAGGTGGTTTTTAAGTTGAAATTTGATGAATTGTCCTGCAAAACAGCATACGTCCATTTCAACAAAAATCTATAGCCGATTAATAGGAAACTATTTGACAAATTATTTAAATTACTTACACCTTAGACATATTCGTGCAGAATTACTAAAACTTTTTTGCGACACATTTTGATGTCCTAGCAGTTTTTTGTTCTTTTCTCAAAACGTGTAAAATGGACGTAAATGTTTTACAAGTCAACTTCATATACCGTAAACCGGGGTAACTTTGAACGCTTTTTTTCAGCTTTTGCCATTATTTTTATTTTCAACATATAAAAATGTCTGATATTTTGCTTTCAAAATACCTTCTGGGGCATGGTCTTTCTCATGTTACATTTTTGTAGAACTAGCTGTTATGTTAAATATATATTTTTTCATTTCTAAGAAAAGTTCAAAGTCACCCCGGCATGGGGTGACCGGGACACATTTTTCCTGGAACAGTGTGAGATAAATACATTCCTAGAACTAGAAAATATCATTATCCCACAGAAATATACTTGTTTTGATCACAACAATAAAAAAATGGGTGATAATGCAAATACAGCGCCCCAGACTTGAAAATCTGTAAGCAACAATCAATGGAATGGTTAACCTGCTAAATGCATGTTTTGTATGGGAGATATAGGCGTTCAAAAGTTAGCATGCAGATATTTTTTTCAGAATGACGAATTTTATATGAGAGGGGGGGGGGTTGTTGCCCCCCTACCCACAGACTTTGACGGCTTACCATAAACCCGCCTAAAGTCAAAATGACCGCAAAAGATGTTAAAACATTTGCTTAGATGCTTAGGGCAATCAGCAACAATCCGTTAGGGAGGTGATAACCCCCCCCCCCCCCCCCCCCCCTCCCTTAGGTGGACGAAGGTTAACGTTCACAGGAATTCAGATCATGTCAAGTAGGCCTTTGGTCAGACATGTTGATATTATATTTTAACACTGCGATATTTCTGAATTGTTTTCTATATTTTTGATCCTTCACTGAACAGAGCTAGTGGTAAAAGACTTTATTATTTGATTCTTTCTGACACAATCTATTAGCTAACAAAGAAGACCAGGGACCCGACTAAAGTGCTCCACCCGCGTCATGTCCATGTACATCATCAGATGAGTGTTTTCTTAAGTACATTGTTTCACGCAAAATGTTGTGTTGATACAATGTCACACCATCAGGATAGATCAGCGCAGGTACGATATTCAAGTACCGTAAACCGGGGTGACTTTGAACGCCGGGGTGACTTTGGATGTTTTAAGTTGGTCAAATTAATCTGCCATTATCTCACTTATCCTTGATGATATAATTTTTTAGATTGATGATTGAAAAGGGGATACTATAAGCAATCTTACATCTTAGAGACACTATCGTAGGTATTGCCAGTTGTTTATTATAGCCTTACAAATGTGTTGCCAAATTTATAGCAATTTTCATAGGTGAGAAAAATCTTATTGGTTACCATGATAACACTGATCCAATGAAATTAAAATTAATATGGTTGGATCAGGATTATAATAGTTTACAATAATGGATGAAAATAATTTTGTAAAATTCTTTCGTATTCTCTATATTGAGAAAAAACGATCCCGGGGTAACTTAAGCTTAAACTTACAGAACATGTTAGAACTAACATTTGTTTTTATTTATTAGCAAAAAACCGATGACAATCCGATATTAAGCGCATATTTGAATTATTGTCAATTTTCGCCAAAAATCCGATTTCGGCGAAATGTTCCGACCTGAAGTACTTTATGTCGTCATAATTACGTAACTTCTCGGCAGATTTCCATGATTTTGGTAACAATAGAAAGAGGAGACCCTACCCTATATTATGGTATAAAATAACCAAACTTTTGACACGTCAATTCCATTTTCACAGGGGGTGACAACCACCCCCTTAGGTGCAAGTAGTATAAAATAGCTTAGGTGGACGAGGGTTAAACAAATCATGGGCATGTGTATTTAAAGCTAAAAGTAAGACATACAATCTTTGAATGGACACAGATGAAAATATAATCCAGTATTGTTATTACATAAATTTTATATTGAATCCCTTATGTTATTTAATAATTTTCTCAGAACTATGGTTTTCCGAATCAGCCCGATGCCTTTTGCCGATTTTGATGTTACTTTGCAACCGAACATCCAATAACCAAACGTAAGGTGTCATTTTAAAGCTTAAAATCTCAGCTTTCAGATGAGACCAAAAAATCATTTTTGAATTTGGGACCCTTAAGGTACCTTTCGATATGATGGGTCACATATAAGGCAGTCTCTGCCAGACAGACCTATCCTGCAGTGGACGTCGGAAGAAGATTTCCAATGAAGCAAAATGTTTGATGTGTTTGCTATCGATAGCAAACATCGTGTTTATCACTGAACTAGAATAAAAAGTGCTGTGTTAATTCAGCTGTTTTCGCATTGTAGACGAACGCGTATACTTGATTCGAAACGCTCCATTTAAACCATGTCATATATTCCGTTAAAATGAACTTTCCCTGTCCAGGGTCTGTGTTTTATGCCACTACAATAACCTAGTAGGAAATGCAGCTCAATGCAATATATCTAATCAGCTGCCCGTAAGTACATTTTATTGGCATTGAAGACAACCACAAGTTAAGGTTAAAGGCATTATGTAAAATATGAAAACTTAAAAGCCCTTCAATGGCTGCGTAAATGGGTCTTGTATTGTAAGTATGGTGGTTGTTCTCCTGTGATTTGCATGTAATCTGAGAAAGCAAATATCCGTTTTCTTGTGTGCAATAAAATTATGAACTTCTGAACAGAACATGAAATTTTATGGTCCTTTTACAGACGCTATTGTAAAGATTTGAGGTAGCCTACGAGCAAAACAATGCTGTTTGATGAAATGACAAAGTCAATATCCGCCTTATAAAGCGACATAAATTATTAAATAATAAATAAAATAAAGGTTGTATAAAGACACTTTATAAGGCTTAGTGTAAAAAGCGAAAGCGAAAGCGCAAGCGAAAGCGAAAATCAGTGTAAAAAGCGAACATCACTATTAAGGTCGCGTACTACTGAAATATTACCAATAGTAATTTCTTACTGTGACCCCACCAAGGGAAAGATTTGTCTTAGGTATAAAGTATATAATGTGGTAAATTGTACTAGTGAGATCGTGTAAAAATTATGTTGTTTTCCGAGAAAAATTCTCTTTAAAGTTATGGAACCCCGGGTATGGAACTGTGTATCCAGCCTTGAGAATAGTAGGCCTACTGTAATGATAAAAGGTAATATAATTTTTGAATTTTTAAACCACCTTTACCATTGCAGAGTACTCTGTACTATTGCAATTATATTAAGTTCACCAAAGAAACAAATTCATCATTATCCTTCAACTTGCACTAAAGAAAATTGACTTACTAGAGAGAAACCGTATCAACCAAGGTTTTCAAATTAGGCTTACTTTCTGTTTTAGTAATTTCATGTAATGGCTTGATCATATTCCCCATGATTGTCACTTGATTGACCATCATTTGATGTTACCACTGATTCGACTTTTTTCTTAGGCTCTCCCCATGGTGCATTTACACAATTTTCCTGGTAGAGTACACACTAAAGAGAAACCCTGTTAGGAAATGGTTCATTATATTGCAGTATACTTATACAACTTCCAGGAAACTCTGTGATCAAGAAGTAGAGTCACTCGATTGCACCACTGCTTTAAATTACGGTACTAAAATGCAGTAATTTAATCAATTCAGCCACAGCTATACTAAAAACGTATACTAGAAAGAAACCTGGATACGGGAAGTCAATATTATATCAATGTTTGTATGAATCTTTCTTCTTGAAAACATCAATATCAAGATGACTTTTTTCATTAAACGTAGGCCTACTAAAAATGATATCACTGACTTGTTTAGGTGTATTTTCCTAAATACCCGTATGCCCGTATATCAATTATTACACATTTTGCTGGCTCTTCAATATCAACGTTACCTACTGCTCACTTATATTATCATCTACCTGCTATCGTCACGGTACTATTTTCAACTTGACCAGTTCCATAAAACATAACCTTTAAAAGAAATTTCCTCGGGAAAACAACGTAATTTCACACGATCTCACTGTAAAATTTACAAAATCACACGTTATACCTAAGATGAAAGTATCAAAGAGTTTAGGGAAATGTTTTTCCTAACTCTAAAAACCTTTTAGAAAAATACACTTAAATCTATAATATATTCATGACCATCTATGAATTTTGCTTTGTTGTTTTGCAGTGGGTATGTTTTATGTTGTGCAGTTTATTATTTTCTCTTCTATTAGGCCCTATTATTAATATTGGTTGTTGTTTTTTTGTAACAACTTAGGCCATACTCTATGTCATTATGTAAGATAGGCCCTACTCTTGTATTTTGGCGGTGACCCTTTCAGGCCTCATTGGAAATAACTCTCTCTTCCTTTGCTGGGTCGCAGTAAGAAATTACATACCGGTGACCCTGAATAATATTGGGGCATATTTCAGTATTATGCGACCTGAATAGTGAATGCCAATATCCGCGTTTTACACTAATTTTCGCTTGCGCTTCCGCTTTCACTTTCGCTTTTTACACTAAGCCCTTTATAATACTGGCTATCAAAAGAAACTGCGCTTTTATATTTTAAATTTTGTATGGTTTATCATTATTGTTGAAATGAAAGTCAATAAAAGCAACACACCATGTTCGTTGTAGATAATTGTTCATCGTTAACCCATTCTTAATTAAAGAGATTATTTGTCAGTCAATATATCGCCATCAAATTCTTAACATGAGCGCCAAATCTAAAATATCAATTATGATTTTATATTTTTACTTCGATATGTTACATGATATTAATAGAATTTACATGTATTTCCTTGTTGAATATAGTAAATTTACTTTACTGTTGAGTATTTAGAATAATGTAGAAGGGCTGTAATGAGATCTTGACATTGTCATAGTCTTCCATTAACAAGTGCGTCCTGTCTTCCCAGTATGAAAATAAAAGACGTTTGAAATATTGCTTTTACGCCAGTGAAAATAGTAAAATAGTAAAACGTATTTTGTATGAATCGTTTACTTTAAACCATTTAATTAATGAGTTATGTACCAATTCAATACACTGTGAAAAGGTTTTGGCATTCAATGATATATGTTACCGTCCAGCTCAAAACAGCAGTAAATTCCAGCTCTTGTCAGATTCACTGTTTTTAAATATTTGCAAAGACCATGCTTTAAAGATTAAAATGACACCTTAATAAACTTCACAAGATTTCCAGAAGTCAAGTTATGGTCCGTCAAAGGTTGTCAGTGAGTAAAACGTATAACTGAGATAAACGCGTTCAAAGATCAGTAAGCCCTATATTTTCTGTTGATCGTCTTAAGAATATGCAGATTTATTTCACATGTCCTATCATTTTTTTGAAGTGAAACTTTGCTTGTATTTTGTAGTAAGCTTTAAGATTGTAAATCTGTCAAAAAACCAATTTCAGCAAATTACGACCTCGACATGTATTTTCACCTGTAGCACAAAATGAAGTTTCTGGCATTTACTGCTCAAGGTCACATATATGCTGCCTTCTGTTGATATAAAAGCGCAATTATATAGGTTTTTGATGCAACAGTTTTCACCGAACGGTGATCTAGAAGTAAACTTTGTGTTATTTATACATGTATATATACATTATTTATTGACGGTATACAAATAGCCGACTAGCAGTACATAAAGGGCGTCGGCTTTGCAAATACATATTTTATAAAAACAGAATATATACAACTCAAGCAACAACAAAAAAAGTCCAAGAGGTTAAGCTTACTACAGTTAAATACATTGGTACGACACTGTAAGCTTACTGAAAACAAAGTCACCGCTTAGTACAGTAATTTAAGGCTACAGTCCCTAAATGGGTGCCGCTCGGCTGGACGTCATATTTACTGCAACTACTTACACATATAAGAACATCACAATTTTTGGCGTACATATGGAATAGAGTCTCTAAATTATACATGAAACTTTACTAGTGATTTCACGTCCATTATCAAGGTCAAAATTACGTCAATAGACTACTTCGAAATATTGACACCTTTTTCGCTGAAACCTTGAAATTTTACGATGTTCGAACGATTCGCCTGTTTTCAAATTTTGACAGATTGTAGGCTTGATACTTTTTATTGAATTACAAATAATGATATTGTAACAAACCCGCGTTGTTTTGTCCGAAAAATCGGACATGAATTGCGACACTGAGTTCGCCCTGTTTGAGCTGTGAATTGCCTGTTTTAAGTATCTACATTATCTACATTTTGTCTGATATACGCATTTGCATAATTTACTTACAAATTGAGCATTCAAATGAGGCAAAAATTGCAAAGAGAAAAATACGGCATTCTAATGTCTAAATTATAGATTTTAGTTCCAGTTTCAACGCTGCCTTGATAGCTCAGCGGTAGATCCCTCGCTTCGTAATGCATGACTAACTCCTGCCATAATCCGTGGTTCGAATCCCCGCAAATGCAGTGGAAACTATTTATCTTTTCATGATTAAAAAATAGTTAGAATTCACATTTTCCTGAGCAGATGGATTCTCTTTACCCTTAATACTACTTGAAGTTCCACATACTCCAGAAATACCACATATTACTTATGCGCCTGCACACGGTCAAATGACGATGGTTACAAAAAGCACCCAAAGAACTAAAAGAAATGACAAGTTAATGTCATCAATCACCTAAATGCGCTTTCATCACCAACAAAATGGTAGAATTACTGCCTCGTTATTAAATTTCGACTTGACTCAGTAATTGTGTGTATGAGTCAAAAGTCGTTGACTCAACTTTCTCCAACATTTGAGTCAATAAGGTATTATCATAATGAGTCACCAGAAATTAGACTCGGGTAAAATGAGGCAAAATGTGTTAATTGACTTACTATTTTGTGTTAGTGTATATTTTCAACCAATATAAAAAGATTAAACAAAGCGAATGATGTTATTGTCTTAACCATGTTATCGAACCATTTGTCAGAAAATATGATAATTTTTTTGTTATATATATTATTAAACAGACAGGTTCATATATATTGGAAAATATTAGATATCAGATGTTTTGAGTCTTCGCAAACTATATAGAAGAACCTATATTTTTTCAGACTGATTACTACCGGCAAACAGGTCTGTCTCCTTAAGCCTTTGTAGATTAGCCTATATAATTCTTATCCCGATTTTCCACACACCTATGAGCTAAGAATTTGTCAGATTGATCATGTTTGGCATTTATTTGCAATTGGATTTCCTGTTTCGCTGCAAACATGTTTTGAAGTATTATGTTGTTTATTGTTACCATAAAATAACCTACAGGGAGAGATATGATTTAAGATGAACTTTTAGAGTTCTGTGAAAAATAAATTTGCTAACAAATTGTGTCAAATATATTAAGGTGTATATCCATACGAGACAGACGGCTTCAAAATGTCATGTTTTCGTTGTTATGGTGTTTTTAGGTACAGTACGTCCGTCATATGCGTCATAATAAACTCTTTATCAATCCATTTCAGCTAACGAGCCAAAGTTTTTACACATAACCAGATTTTATGAAATTATATTTATTTGTGATCCCGTCTAAATGCTCTTTGCAGTCTGTTCAGGTGTGTGTTTTTTCAGTTAGTAAGTATTCAGAGCAAAAAAGATTCTGGATAAAAATTGGAAATTGGAATTTACTCCTTTTGAAGATAAATGTGTTGACAGATAAGTATGGTTGTTTCTGATAATGACTTATCTGATTTGTTGCACTGTGGGTTTTCTTACGTATCGTAATATATTGCAAAGATGTACTAAACACCTCACACACATTACACAAACGCAATAATAATCATTCACTGAAAGCGGGAATGTTTCAGGAAAACTCTTTAACCTAAATCCTAATTGACAGTTTAACCTGATTTTTGAATTGTGAAGTCTTCTGGATGCTCCTTGCATTTTTTTCTTTTTACGATAACTTAAAATTCAGTGCAGATTCTTTAAAAAACAAATCGGAAAATCAGAATTTTCTTAATATGATAGTAATATGCTAATAAAAATATTACATGAGTGTGTGAGTATAATAGCATCCATAACTAAAATAACAACTAATGAAATTAAAAAACCGCATATAAATCTCTGGATAATCAATTAATGTTTACTTGTTCAATTTAGATTTCTACTGGTTATGATATAGATTTTCCCAATTATAGATTTCACTGGTCCTAGGTGTGATTTTGTACGCAGATGATGTAAAACAACCACAACAGCAGCCAGGCCCGTAGCCTGGATTTTTTCAAGGGGGGTGCGGATTTTCAAAAAGTGGACCTTCTGGAGGAAAAAAATAATTTTAGTAGTTTTTTAGCAGTTTTCCTTTGTGTAGTATTTTATTAAAAAATGACCTACATTTGCCTGTTTTGTTGCTTTAGGTGTTCTTTCGGTAGTCATTAAGTGAATTTTTGTGGACCTTTTTTGTACATTGTCAAATTTGGGGGGGGGGGAAGCGACTAGATATTAACGATATTGATTAAAAAAACAAGTTAAGTGCAATTATGTACATATCTACATTATCTCACATTGTGGCAATCTAAACACACCCACGTTTATAATTACCCCCAAAAATAGTAATTAAGAATTAATGAATGAATAAATTTGAAACTGTATTTAATGAACCTTTTCTCTCTCTTGTGATCATTGTCGAGCGAAAACAAGACATTGTAATCGTCGAAGTAATTTTTCATAAGATTCTTCATACTTTCAGTTTCCACATATTACGGCATTTAGGCGTATTTGGAAACAAGATCGATATTAGCAAAACGTGTGTAAGATTGCCGTTAAATGCAAGCAGAGACGCGAAGCCGTCGGTAAGCTGACTCTTAATATAATACCATATCAGGAATTGATTTGTTGGTATTTTGTTTAATGTTCTTCAATACTTATCCCTTTTATTTTACAGATGAATATAATAAAATTAAGGTTCAGAAAATGACTTTTTGAAGTGAAATTTATTTTCCGTGTTGATGTTTTTGGCGCTATGATAAGTGTATTTGCTATGCATTATGAATGCAAATACTGCATTTTCACTTAGTATTAGATGTTGAAGTCATTCAAGCAAACATTGTGTCCTTCGTCGGGCATGACCTCGTGTTTGTCTTGTGCTAATTAGTATTCAATAATTCTAACCACTAAAACGGGTGATAGAGAAAGATCAAAACATCACACTTATATTTCTTAATCCAATGGAGCAATTACAGTATTATTGAACTCTTATTAAGAAAAAATATATAATTGGAAGGATACGTTTAAAAAGAATATTGCTTAAGCAGTCTGAATACTGCAGAAAATGGATCTCTTATGTTTTGTAGATTAACCTATCTGATTCTTATAAAATCAGATCTCATTTCCAGACTCATAAAATTCAGGCTAAGTATTAAGTGTTTGTTGTGAGTGTTTTCATGGTTTTTATTGTTCTCCTTCAACATGAACTTTACCATATTTCTCTATTTATTTAGATTTACGATATAAATAGGTTATCAGATCCCTGTGACCTTTATATTGATAATAAATTGAACCTGAAATACTGAACTTTTAGGCTTAATGACAAAATCATCATTCAAAAGCGCTACTTACCATGCTTATGTCAAAATCTGGGTTGTAGAGGTAGGTCACTATTTCCACAATAGTACCTTTTGACTGCTACATTGAATTAAACAGGTGTAAATCTAATTAGATTGAGGTTGTTTGCACATCTACAAGTCGAAGTTTCAAATTGAGATCTCTGTAAAAACCGAGATAGACTCACCAGATATACACTGTATGCAGCACCCTAAGAAGGAACATTCGCACAGGGGACCAACGGTTTAACGTGACTTCCGAGCCACGGAGCAATTAGAGTTAAGTTGTTTGCCCAAGGAAACAAAGAGACGTAAACCGCCTGGCCCGGGGGCTTGAACCCCAAACATCTGTATTACGAGACCCGTGCAACTCTAACCGCTCGGCTACGCTCATGACATGGTTTTATTCTTCGACTACGTGATTGCCCCGCTTTTAGTGATTTTTACTACATGTATCGTCTATGTTTTCTCGGTCCTTTACAAATCTTTCTTATCGGATTGTTTTTTTAAGATCTTATGCAGATAATAGATCAAGACTCAAAGGTTACTTTTATAATTATCTACTGCATTTTGTAAAATGACTTTGAATAATCCATGTCGTTAAAGCATTATATTCATCTCCTTAACATTCTTTGCTGTCATTTGGATGACAAATTAGTGGTACCACTTAAAGTCGAATTTGTGTAACCCGCTAAAGTTTGGGTGTAGGGGGCTGGTGAGGCCCTGGGAAAATGTAAGTCGCCATTTTGAAACAACTCAGCTTAACATTACAGAACATGATTTATCATTTTGCATCTTCTTCGGGTAACGTACACCTTCTATTACGTAAATAACAATGTAAAAAGGTAAATTATGATACCAAAAGCAACTTGCTAACAATGGATTTTCAATTCAAATATCCACTTTATTGCGTTTAATTATTAATATAAAAAATAATCATATCAAATTAAGATATTTCAAGTAGGGATGGAGCGGATTGGCCATCTTTTTTCACACGCCCCTTGGTGGGACGGTTTTAGGACTAAAGGATTTGTATCTTTACAAAAGATAGATATACACCTTAACTATGTATTTCATAGAAACTGAGAGTCTTCGGCTTATCGTTAAAGAAAATTAACAAAATAACAATTTTGTAAAGAGGGCCAACGTACCCCATTCCACATGCGGGGTAAGTTGGCCTTATTTACAAAAAGGGATACATATTTCATGAACCATAACATATTCCATACATAGGTTTATATAAACTAGAGCAGGGAAAAATACTACATACGAAATTTACTTAAATGACATACTAAAAACAGACAAGAACAATGTTGATAATAGCAATTTGAAGCACTGACGTCATAGCTTGACACCAGTTCGCTGCTAGTACAACATTACTATTTCATAAAAATTAAGTATACTATTGTGATTCAAAAACTTGTTTTGCTGATAACTCACACAAAAGGATGCGCTCACCTTTATCAATTTTATGGTAAATTTGTTACCTTATATGTTACCAAAAGTCACTGTCATGTTTCTCCCGCAGTCACGTGAGCAGAAACACGTGGTGGGCAAACCCGCCCGAGGCCAACCCGCCACACCCTCCCCTACTATAATTTATGAAATACCGTTAATTTTACGAAGATGGTACATCGTTAGTACTTCCTTTAAAAAATGTTATCAAATCACTGTAACCTTTTTTATTTATATTATATTGAATTAAACCTGAAAAGGTGAATTTCTGAATCTCTGACACTAGAGTTAAATTAACAAAGTGCGCTACTTACGTCGCATTTGAGCTTAGGAGGTAGGTCACTTTCCAAAAGAGTATCTTGTGACGGTAACCTTGAAATAAAACAGGTGTAAATGTAATTAGATTAAGATGGATTAATTGGAAATCAATAACTTGTAGTTTCAATTTGGAAAGATTGAAAAAAATAAATAATTTGGAATGCAGGTCACGGTTTTTATTCGTCGACTGCATGATTGCCCTGCTTTTAATGACCTTTTACCACATGAATTTCTCTTTTTCGATTCTTTACTAATCTTTCTAATTGGGATGGGGTATATTTTTCAAGAACCTATGCAGATGTTAGATCAAGTATTAATATATACTTTATCATTATAATTAACTAATGCATCTTGTAATGTTTGCTTCGAATAATCTATGCCATTAAAGTAGAAGTTTCAATTTTATTTTACATTTTATTGAATATCATGTTCACTGTTAAAACCTGAAGTCTGTTTTGAGATTGATAATAAATTGATTTAAATCTGAAATACTGAATTTCTAGGGTTAGTGACAAAATCATCAATAAAAGCGTTACTTATCATGATTATGTTAAAATTTAAGTTAATGAGGTAGGTCACTATTTCCGCAATAGTACCTTTGACTGCTACATTGAATTAAAACAGGTGTAAATCTAATTAGATTGAGATGGCTTGCACATCTACAACTCGCAGTTCCTGACATCTCTGTAGAAAATGAAACAGGGTATGCATGACATGGTTTTATTCATCGACTACGTGATTGCCCTGCAATATATTATTGGTTTTTACTTTATTCGTACATGTATCTCTCTTTTCTTGTTCTTTACAAATCTTTCTTAATTGAAATTTTTTTAAGGAGAAGATTTCAATTTTATTTTTCACTTTTTTAAATATTACGTTCACTGTTAAATCATCAAATCTGTCAAAATTATGCTGTATACTTTTTTATAATACACTTAGTTTGAACAATTACAGAGCACAAACACAACTGTCACTTGTATATAATAAATTATAGTCCACCTTGTTCCTTGTAATAGCAGAACAACTCATCTGACTCGAATGGTTGTCTATTCTATGTCTTCCTATCTTGAGACAAATGTTAGAAAGCGTAAGTTTGTCACATTTTAAAAGAATGCACTCCAATAAACGGAAATTGCCAATTAATTAAACTTGCAGATGTCAACCCTGTTTTCTTCTCAATTCTAAAGTGGATATTTCATTTTTAACAGCATTTCTTTTTTAATTTTATATGTAATAAAGTTGTTTGTAACAGTTTATTGATAAATTGTTCAGAAACAATTAACATAGTGTCATAGAGTCATATGAGAGCATAGGCGATGGGTGTCAAAACCCGTGCTCTGGGCAATGTCTAGTCATAATATAGTTGATATCGTCGATGAGTCAAGCAAGATGCTCATTGGTAGTTTCTCAATATCTGAAATTGAGATTTATTTAGGTCGCAACTTTATTGAAGCCCTTTCTAGATCATTACATAAGAAACTATTATCAACGGAACTGTTAGGATACTTAAGTATTGACCTTTTATGATTCACTTATTATTACAGTGATATTCAAACTATTGTTTCGTAGAATTAAAAAATATTATTTTAAAGCATTGCCATCTAACAGGCGCCTCCCTAGCTAGCACAACAACGTTTTCTGAACGTTTAAAAAACGTTTGACTTTTGAACAAAAAACTTTTACAAAAAACGCCAAAAACTTTAAAACATAACCTTATAAAACAGTTTAAAAAGCGTTTAATTTCTGTTAGAAAAACCTTTCAGACCCATGCTATAAGAATGGTTTTCTCTATTTTTTTGGTTTTTTGAACGTTTCTAAAACGTATTTTTAAACCAAATTTATCTTGTTACCAATCAAATCGTTTCAAAAACGTTCCAAAAAGGTTTGATAAAACAAATCAACTGTAACTTATTAAGAACCTTTCCAAAATGTTTCGGAAACGTTCTGTGTTTACTAGGTCTTGGTCTCTGGAGAGATGACATGAGGAGTTTGATTTTTCCGTTAAAAAACCCAAACAATTCTGTTTTTCTAATATTCTAGTTATTTTTGTGTTACACAAAATCATGTATACACACACGGTATAGTACCTAATACTTGCTTGATTACAAATCAAATTTTAGCTTTTTTACAATTTTACCCAGAGGGGGGGGAGGTTGGTTTTGGTGATTAAACTTTACTTGCATTATCGGTGATGGTATTATTTACTTGACGATTAAAAGAAATTTTAATACGTATTTGCGTATTTTTTAAATTACGTACTACTATTTAAAATGTCTTGCTTCAGCATTACATGATTTTGCATTTTCCGTGATACACTTCTCATTTCCATTTCCGTTTTCCGTATCTCGTAAAAATTGAGGCCTTAACCTGGACCGAGACCGTATCACTATCATCTCCCCCTCGCCCCCCCCCCCCTCCCCTCCTGAGAGGCAATGCTCCACAGGACTTTAAATATGATCGTCCAGATAGCAAGGAGAAGGTCGTCGTCTTTGTTGGAGTTCCGGGGTAGAATGATGGAAAATGATGGATCCATTTTATTGGACCTGTGTTCTTGCAAGAAAACGTGAGTGCATAAAGACACTTGAGCATGATCAATCAAGTTGCAGTCCCACAAATAAGCTTAATCCCTTCAAATCTGTTCAGGTGTGAATAATGTTTAGTTCAATTAATTTCTTTACCGTTTTCACTTACCCAGAAAGTGGCACAATCTGGATTTTTGGGTTTCGCAGAAAACTGGATTTATCATTGAATTGCCAAAAGCAAATTAAATAAAACAAATAGTATTGGAAAGCTTTGTATTTTTTCTTTAATATGTTGCCCAAAACAACTAACTTATGATGATATTTAATATTAATATTAATGTTACCATTTTTTGAGACAAGCTGTATTTCAAACTCCTTAAATTATATTGCATACATTCGTACTGATGTGCTCTCACGATTGCAAGCAGGTGTCTTTACATCAGTCACTATAAGATCAATACAATCTAAACGCCTTTATATACAAACCGTTCTGTTATAGTCCCATTTTATTAGTTCTTGTCGCCCTTCTTTATAGGTGTGATTTAAGTATAAAAATGATGGATTCTAAACATGTACAAGCGTAGCTCTGAGGAGCTTGATTTTAATTTCAAAATATGATTGGTTTGAGAAATACCAGGTTTAGGCCCAGAAATACTAGGTCTACATTGAATGAGATTTTAGTAAATTTAAAAATGATAACAGTTGGTCTTCAGACAATTCTATATAAAGCAGCTGTTCTATACAGAGTTCTATTCTCCCCGAGTTCAACCCTCCCGGAGTAAAAAATTGATACAAAATCTTAGGGTCAGTATTTAGAAGAGCCAGATAGTAATAGTATAGAAAGGGTAGTATTACAAAAGTATTTTCAGTCTATTTTCAGCTCTGAACCAGAGCTAGTACAAGCGTTACCTCTTAATATATATGGAGCCAAAGTGATGGAGCTTGTTCCTTAGCCTGGTCAGTTCTTTGAAAAGTTTGCAAGAGTGCACACATATATATGTACGATATGTCTTCTTCATTTAAATTTATTTAAAAAAACGACTCAATTTTGAGGACAATTGTCAACAAGGTCACTAACCTCGAATCTAGGTTGACAACTCCAGATGAGGGATGAAGCATATCATCTAAAAATGGCAAAAATCGTTAAAACAATGTTGAGATCATGAGGAAAAAACAAATCAAGATATCTTGTTTAAAGTGGAATGCTCGAAAACATCGCGAAACACCGGAAGCCATAACAAATTAATAATAAAAGTCGCCATTAAACTTTTGTTTGTTAAACAAAAAATCTTTCCAAAAATTCCAGGTGCTTGTTTAACTAGCGTACCTGTCGGTTCAGAATACAGTGCTCTACCCATTCTAATAACTTCGATTGTTGAATTACAATAGAATACAACAGATTATAACCATATAATAACACTTGTTTCAGACACAATAAGTTGAATATCATGAACCATGGTAAAATAAACAATAATACGAATTTTCAAAACCGATACAAATTTGTTGAATTCAATGTTGCAACTGTAATAAAGCTGTACACTCTAATCACAATATAGTATTTTAAATTTTAATTCTGTTTAGATAGCAAACAAACTCATCGACGATTAAAGTATCATTTGAATACATCTCCCTGGAGCAATATCATTTTGTTTTCATAATCAGCACTGTTACGATTATTGTATTTGATCTTCATTACACAGAATGCAAATTCAATCACACTGAGATCTGTTTTACAAACAAAACCATTAAAACTATTTTTACTTAAAAATAACAGCATTTTGAAAGCGACATTCAAATTGTTTTGCGTTTTTCAATTTACACTGAAATTTCCTTTTAAAATATTACATGATTGTTCTTATTTGCAACATGCCATGTTACAAAAGCTATAATCTGTACTTTCTTTTAAGAATGTAAATGTTTTCTACAGCGTTTCTAATTCTCTTCATAATATCCATTTAATGATACCCAGAAGGCATATGTTTATATCAATAATATACCATGATTATATGTAATAGAATAGGAAATCTTGTCTTGGATTATCAAGGCCATTGTCCCTCGACGTCCTCTGTCTTTGTATTTTTTCTGTTTAAAGTGTGACGAATAATATATTTCTCATGTAGGCTATCACAAATAAACTAGTATAATAACACTGTTAAATACAGTTTATATGTTATAATAAAATAAACAATATAAATAGATTTAGAATTTCAAATGTTTTGAAAAAATTAAATTCACATCAATTCTTAACAAATTCCTTTCTCTCACCATTAGTAACATAATTTAACTTTTCCACCTATTTTGGTTCGTTGTTTGTATTACAATTTTTAACACGTCCAAGATATATTTTGTGTGTTTTTCTGTAATATTTTTTTTCCTCTGACAATAGAATTGGTATTGTGTAACATATTATGCATTAAAAACAAAAGTTTTGGTTTCAATCTAGTTGAGATAAAACATTATTTTTATAACTCAGTTTCAAATATTAATACACGGGGATTTAAATTCAGGATACTGAATTTAATTCAACAAATGGCCATAACAGAAAAAGTAAACACATTTAAGTCAAATTGTTTGGAGGTACCGGTAATATCAACAATATAAATACAATGAGCTATAAAAATGAAGCCACATGGGTGATAGGGGCACTCCATTTTAAAACTTTATGGAATTGCTTTAATTGTGACAAATTATTATCAATTCTGATTAAAAATGAATGTAACTTACATTTTAGCATCTTTTTAGCGAATCATATCTGTTGGGTTTGTGGTAATAAATGCCATGTTTTGAAGCAAAACATGAGCCGTGCCATACGGTATACTGGCACCCTACGGTATATAATTTGTTTGACATCTGGACAATACTATAAAACGCAAAAGCAACCGACCCAGGCATTTGGATAATCTCTGTTGCATCATTTGCTGTCATTTTGATGAACAAATTATGGAGGTACCATTTAAGGTGGAAGGTGGGGTTCGGTAAACCGTCAAAGTTCGGGGGTCCCGGAAAATTTAAAAAAATATATACATGTATGTATGCTATGAAGCTAAAACTTGCAGGGCATGTTAGAATTATCATTTCCTTTATTTATTAGCAAAAATCTGATGAAAATCTGTTATTGATTTGGTGGTCATTTTTGCCATAATCCCGATTTCTGATCCGGACGAACTTTATGACGTCATAATTACGTAATGGCCAATTTTTCTGATCTTGGTATCGTTGGATAGTAGAGGACCATACCTATCTATTGATAGCAAAACCAAGCTTATAGTGGGTTCCTTTCCAAAAATTTAGCAGGGGTTGTAACCCTCCCCCCCCCCCCTTGGGTAGATTGTGTTACACAAAATAGCCTGGGTAGAGGAGGGTTAAACCAATTATCTGTGTTGTGCGCTACATTTCCTTATACACGTGCAATGGCAACAAATACAACAGGATATTTTCTTTGGACCATTTATACAGCTTTAATTTAATATTTCTGATATTTTTCACTTTAAAAGTTCAATATTTTTAAGGTCGTTCCATCTTAGGTGTTCATACAGCTTAAACAAATGCGTGGTCGCTTTGGGCATCACAGTGACATGACAACGCATCCGGCTTTTTAACGTAAGAAACGTTTGATGGTTTTGACCAACATTTTAACACAAATGACCAGGAGCTGTTTTTCTTTTTAATATAGATTCGAGGTAGTGTAAATAATTAGAATTTAGCATGTGTCAAGATTGATTTGCCCCGTCAAGTATTTAACTTAAACTATTTACGTTGTTTCAGATATAAACAAATTTGATTTTTATCTAGCACTTTTGTAGATTATGACTTGGACAAAGATTATAAATAAAAGGCTAATGCATAATAATATTCCTTATATCATATTTTTGATAGACTGAGTGCGGCTCCAATTGAAGAGTAAATCCCTCAGAAGATCCCCTGCAAGACTTTTTCTAATCTCCTCTTGATCCTTCGAATTCTCTAAAAATATATCAGCAAAATGAACGATGGCAAGGACATACATTTGCTTTGCAAAATATTCTGTGGTATTGCTTCGTATACCTTAACGTCACATATGATGTACTTATTTTTTGTATTTTGCACAATTATAGATTTTAATCAACATTAATGCTTGAAATATAACGGTCAAGGTACGTATCGAATATATCTCTTTTGTCTTGCTTATAGATTTCCTTACTTTATACAGCGCGAGTCAAATTCTACACATTTCCAAGGTGATTAACAACTGTTTTGAATAGTAGTAGTTCTTTTGTTATACACTTTTGAATCTCGGTCAACTTCATTTTGACTCGCGCTGTACAGGTTGGACCAAAAGGAGTTATTGAGGTTCAACGTCATATAACTTAAAATTGAAAAAAATGATCGAGAATAATTTTCAAATATTCATAAACCATGGTATCTTGTCCATGTATGGTAAAAAATTGCTCGTCATAAAAACCTTGCATTGCAAAGTTATTGATATTTGTGCAAAAAATGCCAAGTTATACTCTGTCCACAGTTGGGGATATTATTATAGGTCACCAAAATCATAATCAGGTCTATAATCAAGATGGGTTTTTAATTTTTAATAAGGTCGATGCTTATCATCATCATATTTAAGGTGCACATTGACTGAGCGTTCTATTGAGGTGCATTCATACACCACAATAACATTTAAAATATGGTATCTGAAGAATTTTTAGGCGCAAATTTCAAATTGATAACTGTAGTGCATGTATTTGGTTGGTCATTTCTATTTATAACATTGGTTTGTAAGGCGGGAAGATGAGGCAATTCACAAGTTGCAATAGAACATTTGTTGCTGAACGTTATTTTAGAATTGATAACTACGAGGCTCTTCAGAGAGATGAACTTGCCCATTGACAAACTCGGTTTTGACCCTTTTTGCGCAAATAAAATGTCAATTACTTTGTAATGCAAGCGTTGTTTGATATACAATTCTCACCATACACGTAAAAGATACCATAGATTTTGTATATTTTTGGTCAACTCTGTATATCAATATTCCCTAATGATTAATCTAAACTTTAGTAATGTTCTTTAAAAGCATGTGTTCTTCAAAAGCAATATGAATCGGTTTACAATGTTGGTGTCCCAAAAAATGGTTACATGTAGAAAAATGATCGTTTGCAAAAAGTATAGCAGTTGGAGAATTTAAACAAAGCATGATCTATGATACATTTCTCTGCTAGATGTCTACAAAATTGTATTATCACAGGTTTAATATTTCTTGAGTTATCAATAAAAATAGATACCTATGTCAGAAACGTATTTTTTCAAAATTTGACAAAATCGGAAGCATGTTCGTTTGATGTAATTCTAACCCTTGTTCAACTCCATGTGAACTTGGAATTTACAGAACCAAACTTAGGTTGTTGTATGCCATAGTATAGGGTTAGGTGTTTTCTTCCCCTTAGTACCAAAATCATGAAAATTTGACAAGCTGTTACGTAATTATGACGTCATTCATTACTAGAAGTCTGAAAATGATGTCGAAATCTTATTTTGGGCAAAAATGGCTACCGATTCAAAATTTGGTATTTCTGTTATTTCTAAATGATAAACGGACTTTTGCTACTAAATACAGAAAATTGTTATTTAAACATGTCCTATAAGTTTAATTTTTTTTTTCAACATTTATACAAGTTTGCAGTTTTAACAGTTAAAATATTAATGTTACCCATGAAAATTTGATTGTGCTTTATGCCTTACTCATCAACTTTCGCGCCACAACTTGATTGACAGGGTCAATACAATCAACTTATTCTGGAATGCATGGAATGCATGTATCCCTAATTTGCATAATAGATATACTGAAAGAGAGTTAAATTATTATTCATTAAAAATTGCATCAAATTTGGTTAAAATATAAAGTCTGATCATGATCATTCAGAACAAATGCACATTAAAATATCACAAAACGTGTACGCTTTATTATTTGGTGAATTTTGAACAAATGTGTTTCTGACATAGGTATCTACCTTTGTTGATAACTCAAAAACCAATAACGCTGTGACATTAAAATTTTATGAGTATCTAGAAGAGGGTTGTAATATAATATGTGCAAAATTTTGTTTCTCTAAATACTTTATGTTTTGCACACGGTTATTTTTCTACATGTAACCATTTTTTGGACACCTGGTATGTGTGTACTCTTGTAATTTTCGTGTTGAAAAAAGGATAACGAACAAAACACTTGTCTTTTTTTTTTAAATATTAAAAGAAAA
>JXSR01S042103.1:8264-24631 GCA_000969725.1 Ophiothrix spiculata | reverse complement strand
CCACAGAAATATAATTGTTTTGATCACAAAAACACAAAAGTGGGTGATAATGCAAACACAGCGCCCCAGACTTGAAAATCTGTAAGCAGCAATCAAAGGTACTTGTTACCCTGCTAAATGCATGTGTTTATATGGGGGATATAGGCGTTCAAAGTCACCCCGGGATCGTTTTTTCTCAATATAGAGAATGAGAAAGACATTTACAAAATTATTTTCATTTATTATTGTAAACTATTATATTCTTGATCCAACCATATTAATTTCAATTTCATTGGATCAGTGTTACCATGGTAATCATTAAGATTTTTTCCACCTATGAAAATTGCTATAAATTTGGCAACACATTTCTAAGGCCATAACAAACAACTGGCAACACCTACGGTAGTGTCCTTAAGATGTAAAATTGCTTATAATACCCCCTTTTCAATCATTGATTTTAAAAAAATATATCATCAAGGATAAGGGAGATAATGGCTGATTAATGTGACCAACTCAAAATGTTCAAAGTAACCCCGGCGTTCAAAGTCACCCCGGTTTACGGTACCAGAACACAACTGATGATGACAAGAGTATACATTACATTTATTTAGTTTAATTTTCAAGTCTTCATTTGAAGTCAATCACAAGTTACAGTCGATTTTGATGTCTTGTTTACATTACAAATTACTCCGACCCCACCAAGATGGCGGCGAGAATGGTTGCGTGTATGGTGCGTATCACATCGTGCAAACCCTCTATTGTTTTTTTTGTTTGTTTTTTTTGAAAAATATTAAAATTTCCAACTGTGATTTTGTGTTCACAAATTTTTCGCAACAGCAATGTCTGTTGCAATGACGAAAGAAGATCCTATATCCAAATGTATATGTCATCAGTTCCATATCAAAATGAATGGAGCAAAATGGATGAATCAATGGTGTTGAAAGTGCATATCCATGATGTATCTAACCATATGAACTCCTTTTATATATTTACCTGCAAGTTAAAATTTAATTAATTTGGTTCTTTAATTATGTTTTTGATTTTTTTAAAGGTCAATATTAACATTAATTTTGTATCATGTAAATATAGCCTATAGGAATACATAAGAATTTTTTTTCTTTATATGTAAAATGGTACTCAGGACTTCTGTATAACACACACAAAATCTATAAAAAAAAAGACTAGAAAAAAACACCTGCATTTCGCATTAGTTTTTCAAGAGTAGGAGAGCTTTGAGACAAACAATTTCTTTTAAATGGCCTAAACAAAGTGTTATATAAATAGCTGCTAGGAATATAGCCAGTGGAATGCTATCTTATCATGTGATGATTTTCATAATTTTGAGATACCTCCCAGTCCAGTATTAATTGAATCCTGTATCTTTTGCAGCTAGAGAGCAATTATGACAAATTATTGGCAAGTCTTCGTGATCGGCAAATGATGTGTCCACAACTTGACCGCAAAAAGCCATGTGACTTGGAGGTTCTACGACAGAAGGTTTATGGTGAAGGGATCAATAATTACATTCCAGATGCAAATAAAATTTGTAACACTACCTCTGTAAGTGTCATTTAAAGTTTGTTATGTTTGTCCGTTTCATAAATACATGTGACATGATACTTTTGAAAATGTCTGTTCTGATTTTTATTACAACTGGATAATGTTTTGAATCATATAGTACTGGAAGACCTATTGAAAAGCAAACATCATAACTTCTATCTGATACCATTTTGTTTCAACTGTGCATTTGGCATGCTTCTTCAATAAAAATTAAAGCATCATTTTCTCAGCTTGTTTGTTATAGGATTTTACCATATGAAGTAGGCTTTTGCCATTGATCAAATGTGTGTAGGACATTTCATAGAAAATACAGCAGTAACATAATGTTCACTGATGAAGTGACGTAGTGTGGTGGTTAGCGATCTCGCCTCACACGCAGTTGTGCCCGGGTTCGATTCCCGGTGAGGGCACTTGCCGGGATGGAATCTTGGAATCTTTGCTTAGACATTTATCTGACTTGGTGGTATCAATGGGCAGATATTCTAGACCTATTCAGCTCCTCACATGAAGTATTTGGGTAAATATTTCATAAGAGATCGCCGTCCTTCGGAGGGGACGTAAAGCCGTCGGGTCCCATGCACAGAAGAGTCATACCTGTACATGTAATCGCAGCCAGTATCGTAAAGAGTAGGGTATTCTACCCTGGCCCTGACTGTTCCCAACCCCGTTTTGGTTAATTTCTGACTTCAAAATCTGCCTGTGTGTTATATCCTCAAGCATATAAGGTTGCACAATATTGGAAGAAAGAAAGAAAGTCAGGTTCAGTTTCCACAGACACTACATGGAAGACCTTCAGGAATTTGAGCGAGTTAAATTGTTAAATGTCATGAAGCAAGCACTGTAGTTGATAAATGTTGCAATTCAAACAATGTTCTCAATTACAACTAATTGATTAACTATATTTATTGTTACTACATTTCTTGTACAGATTTGTCCCTTACCAAGTAATCAAGCATGTGAGCATGGACTAACAAAATATGACAACTGTCAGCAACACAAGACTGCCTCCCATGATTACAAAGTGAGTATTATAGTCCTGTTAAGTTAAGGCTAGGGTAGACCTTCAAATGGCATAAACCATTTTTGCACTCTAACTTTCAATCTAATTGCATAAACTATATAAATTTATCCTGAACATGATGATGATATCAGTTTTTGACAAATAAAGTCAATTTTGGCACAAAATGCCAAAAAACATATTTTTTGCCCCAACATTTCTGGAAAGCTTAACTAAAATTTGCATTTGTGAAATGTTGAACTTTTTTGCTTTTTGGAATATAGAAATAAATCTAGGAAGGGTTTTCTCAATTTTTTGATTTTTATATCAGTTTTTTTTTAAATGCCAAAAAGAGGTCCAAAAATGTAAAAAATCCCACCGCTGCAATATTAAGATGCATATACCTTCCGACAATTGGTAGGTTCACTTATAGTGAAGGTATCAAATTCAGTGTGTGCTCATTGATTTTGTCCTGTTTCACTCTCAAAATAAAATGCACATTATTCACCTCTAGATGGATGGAAATTATGTAATTATGTATTCAAATGATGATTTTGGCTAAATTTTGCAATATATGGATGTTAGCGCTGATGCTCTGTTTGATCTATGCATGGATATATTTCTACTATATCCATGATCTATGTTTGTATTTTAAACTTACTGGTAGTGGTGTAGTTTTTGACCCTGTTCATAATAAGGAACAAAACAACTTCTATTGTTTTAAAACCAAAAATAAAATAATTCTTAATCATCAAGGTTTTCAATGAATTCCATAGCAAATTTATCCATGAAGCTAAGCTTACCATAAAAGCGATTTTAGCTTCATTTTTAGGTCCAAAAGTCCCAACTTCCATTCATGTGTATTTGATCACCGCCTAATTTAACGCAACATTCAACCAAACAGAGATCGTGTTAAGATCCCGGCACAATGAAAAACCAACCAGCGAGCGTTTCACTGAAATGTTTGCAGTGTGCAATCATCAAAAATGGCCGATCACGGCTTTATTTTTTGCTTCAAAATCTTACTCTTTTATGAAAACTCAGCAATCTTTCTGACATTTACACAACATTTTGGATCAACGGAAACAGCTTCATTGTTACAGGTGAGGTTTCTGAAATTTGCAAGCATTTACAGCAGTGTTTGGAGACAAAAAACGACAATTTTAGTACTTTTTACGATTGTTTTAACCTTGTTGTTTTACCCCATAATTTCCCTCATTATTCGAAGCCCTGCCCTCC
This sequence comes from Ophiothrix spiculata, assembly GCA_000969725.1. NCBI lineage: Eukaryota > Metazoa > Echinodermata > Ophiuroidea > Amphilepidida > Ophiotrichidae > Ophiothrix > Ophiothrix spiculata. The sequence goes on along the minus strand of JXSR01S042103.1, from coordinate 20,856 downwards.
TTCCAAAATATTAATCTTGTTGTCTAGATAACATTTTAACTATTTTAGCTTCTTTGGTTCATTTAGCTTGATGAATTAGTGACTTTTGTTCCTTATTATGAACAGGGTCCTAAACTACATCATTACCAACTTACTATTGATTTGTTGTCTTTTTATTCTAGAGTGAGTCCTGCTGTAGTGGCTTTGAAGAGTGCCCATCCTCAAGCTCACCAAGTCACTCCATACACCTTGCCCTAGTTGCTTGCCTCAGTACTATATGGTTATTAACATTGGTGTCACATACAGGGATCTTCAGGTGACAGAAGGCGATGCCTAATCATACTAGGCTTGTTTGAGAGACCACAGGTGTTTCACACATAACAAAACAGTGTGCAATATCAGTTCGGCAGAACTCACAATTCGGATACGTATCTGAATTTGGATACCCACGTATCAAAATTCTGATACCCGTATCAGAATTAGGATATGGAGGGGTATCCGAATTCTGATTCGCCTGTCGTTGCGCAGGTAACAAATCGATAGCGCAAGCTTGCAAGTACATGTAGAAAAACCTTCTTGCATATACAATAAATGTATCTGTGAAAATGTCATTCCATCTATGCAATTCCAGCAAAACAGCTTCGGAACATAGCTGAACATGTCCTGATCACAGAAAGCAAAATAATTTGGCCAAAACTTTGTTAGAATTAGATGACAAATGATGATAATGTTATTGACGTTTGTACATACCGCTATGGTGAGCGGCGAAGCCGTTTTGATATCCCGTTTCAGCTGTTTTTAATCCAAATTCAGATACGGGTGTCATAATTTTGATACGGGTATCTAAATTCAGATACGTATCCGAATTGTGAGTTCCACCGAACTGATATCAGAATTGTTGTAGTCAGAAATTCCTTTAATCATAGCCAGTTAATGTCATGTATGCAACTGTTGAAATGCAATTAATAAGAGGAACTTGGGATCCACCATGCACGACAGCTGTTTGTGAGTGAAATCTGGGGCAATGTTGCTGTAGTGCAAAAACTTCAAATGGCTACAATATTTACTGCCACAGTTATGTGTGTGATAATGTAACGGTGACTCTAAAACCATCTGGATTAAATCATCAGTCTTTCAATGCAATAGAGAATTTTATAATTTGTTGTAGCAATTAAATCCAGTACTGTTGAACTCTCGATTGTAAATACAACTAGCATAAATAAACTGGTTTGTCTGTTGGCCATTGTGCTCACAGTGATTATTTTCACCAACATTTTTGCTACAGGGTGAGTCAAATTAAAGTGTAATGAAGGGAGGAATTTTTTTACAGGAATTAATTTACAGGAATTAATCTGTTTATATTTATCAACTTTAGTTACATTTGATAAATAGCAAATTTAGTTAGCTTTCATTAGAATTTTAGTTTGTTGAAATTAAACAGTGCATTCAAAAGTTACAGCTGTTTAAGTAAAGGTATCCAATTTTGATGTCAAACAACTTTTCTTCAACATGAACTCTTTACTGTACAGCAGTGGGTAATATTTTATTGATTGTGCATGAACTTGACGCTGCATTCAAAATGTAAATAAAACGGGCACGCATTGTCCGAAGATACTGAAAGAGATTCAATGATGTAGATCAAAGTACTGATGGTCATTTCTTGACAACCAATGCCGGAGATAAATCATGGCGCAACAATGTAGCAACCGGCACTGTCATTTTGTTGCATTTAAGTATCATCAGACTCACAGTCCGGTTGCAGATGGCTGTCTGTTTTGTCTGTAGTTTACGGATGCCAACCAGGTCCCATCACCTCAAGCTATTTAAGATATTTATAAGCTACAGATCACGCAACCCTTCGTAACAGAAACAATTAAGGAAGGCTCTGGAAGATCCTGATTCGGATGATTCAACAAAACAACAACCGAATTAGAAGAACTTTTTGAGAGATCTGAACATTACCTCAAGAGTCAACACATTACTCGATATTTCACAGTCCACATTCAACAGCTTATTGTTTTCTTGTTATTTTACGTCGTATTTCCATAGGCGTTCGCAATCATAACAATTGAAAGAGAGTTAAGAGACAACAGCCTTTGTTACCAGCTAGTATGCACGTAAACGAAATAGCATAGTTTGTTTGCTGTTCAAATTGGGTACCTTCACTCAAATGACTATAACTTTAGAATGCTTTGTCCAATTTCAACACAATAAATTTTCTATGAAAGATAATGACATACGGTACGACAACTCATACAGGAACAATTTTGCAAAAAAATAAAAGGAACTGGTTATATAAAATCACTGCTTAGATTACACTTTATTTTGACTCACCCTGTGTATGAATTGTTTATCATTAATCTGAAGGAATTACCAGATATGTGAATATATTGTGATTTATATTTCTAAAGGTATAAAAAAAGACTTAAATTTTGAATATTGATACCCTCTGTAGCATGGGACCAATAGGAGATGATATTTATCTACTTATTGTATAATTTTCAGTGTACTAGCATGTTATATTTCATGATATTGTATGAATATTTTTAATATGTACATTTCTTAATGTGCCACAGGCATAATGCCAGGTCTATGGTTATCATATTTGCACATGTATGCCAACGTACATGTAGTGAAATGTTTATGTGTGTGCCCACTCTCATTGATAACAAAAAAATTAGGCAGAGAGTATAACTATTATTCCTTGTTCATTATTGTATTGGTGTAGCTAGGTCATTGATTGTTGGTTTAAAAACAGGTCCATGGATGATGACTGTCAGGTCATCCACACAGAAATAGCAAAATATTTTACGTGGATTGCTTGTGATAAAAATTTGATCAATGCTCATCTAACACACTCAGCGAATCAGGAGACGCCGCCATCTTGTGTCGCTCATGGAGCAAATTTGGTTTGGCCCGATATCCAGGCAGATCGCGTAAATCTTCACTTGATGCATATACAGCGTGTGCATTTTGTTTCACGCGCAAACCGTTTCAAGTAGCGTGTTTTGCGGATTGCTCTGATCAAAGTACGCCAATTTTCCCGCTAATCCGTTCTGAAGACTCTCTCCATAAGCGACAGTCCATTGCTGCAGTCCCATAGGATTTAAAAGGTGGTGAAATCAAAATGGCGGCGAGTACCGATTCCCTATAAAAATTCTTTGGTTCGGACAAGTATGAGTCGCGACACATCGAAAGGTACATCATTGTGACAAAGTCAATTTTGAGATATGGAGGGTTGAAAATGAAAAAGGTTGGAAGGATGATTATTGAGGTTAAGAAAAATATGGGTTTTGTAAAGTGAATATTTTCAACAAATCAGTTGGTTTAGTGTAAATAAGTATTAAAGATATGACAATTTTGAGATTTTATGACCATATTGGAACAATTCCAAACTCAAAAATATCCTTTGGACAGTCAACTAAGCACAAAACTCTGGTATTTTCTATCACTTCTATAGACCTCAAATTTGGAATTAGCAATTTTTCTATATTTTAGCCATTTAGAAGATTATTATCTGGAAATCTTGTCCGCTAAATTGGGTTTGAAATCTGACATCAAAACCATCAGCTGCCAGCTGCCAAGTATTGAAGTGGTACTTGTAATTTCAATATTCACACAGCATTGTTTAGGGTGCATTTCAATCCTGTTTTACTCAAAAGTTGTGATTGCCATGTAGTCTGAAATTGGTTGTTGTATTTTTAGCTGTAACTTTTTAACCAAACCTCAAAATGGCACAAATTTGGTACCATATTAAGGAGGAATAAACAAGTTGTACACCAATACCAATAACATGATTTTGACTTTTGGACCAAAGATGTACCTTTCGACGTTGGGTGCCACAAATGGGCGATGCCGGTTCGTATTAAAATATCTATATATGATGCAATTGTAATGATAGTGTGTTAAAGCAAGTATATAAGAAAGTGGAACGATCATCACTTTTCTATACCATAAATTTAGCATAAATTTATGCTAAATTTATAAACTAGCATAAATTTATGCTAGTTTAAAGCATATATTCACTTTGTTAGTAAAATGGGACTAATGACTAATGTATAAGTGCAAAGGCCTGTATATTGAATAGCCTGAAAGTGCATTAATTTCTAATGTTTCATTTTTTAATAGAGACTGAATAGTGAAAAAAATAGTAAACTTGGAAAATAAGCCGAGCATCGGTTATATAGGACAAGCATTAGTAAAGACCTTTATAATATCAGACCTTGCTCACAACTTGCCACAATTTCAGGAAGAGTTACAAGCTTGAAGCACTTTCATCAATTTTTCTTTTCACTGGCAACTCATCCACAGTTCAAGCAAGATGTGAGACCGAGATCTGACAGAGCCCCGGCTGAGTAACACTATCTTGTTTGGAGCTTGATAAAAAATTACCTTTCCCAAGATACCCACAGCAGACCAGCAGGTCTGAAATATTAAAAAAGTATCTACAGACGCTCGATGGATTTCAACGATGCTGAACCAATTTTGCTACTCGGCCAGGTTTCATTTGCCAACTCTTTTGGAAAGTTTCAAATTGCTCAGAAATCAATGTTCCAAATTTCAAGTTGTGTCTTTATGTGCCATCTAGTATACAAATATTGAATGCCTGAGAGTGCAATAGAACAAAATATAGCATGAGGTCAAATTTGGACTTTTCTATTTCGCGAGGCGTAGCCGAGTGAAATGGATCAGTCCAAATTTGACCGAATGATATATTTTGTATTATTGCACGTGCATAGGCATTCAATATTTGTTTTATATCATGATATCACACAGGTTTATTTCATGCCGTGCAATGGAACATACTATTGCACGGCTCAAATCACTGCAATCATGATATAATACATGTTATAATATATATACTTTATCTCAAAGTTGTTTTCTTTTCAAATTGGGTCGTGTACGCCACTCTTAACGCGTGGGTCAACAGAATAAGCTTTGTCAATCAACAAAGTCAACAAACCATGCTCTGCAAATACGTGCTTAAATAAGTGCATCAGTGCGCAGAAGGCTTTAACAACAAGCGTCAGAAAGAAAAAAACCCGCGAACTAGTGAAAAACAACTCTGAGATACACTATTGCTGTCGTTTTGTCTACTGATTCATGGTAACAATGGTTGCTAACATGCTATGATGGTGAATTAACTCATTTCAGCAATAGAACATGTGATATCACAATGAATATGAATCTGACAGCACAACTGCACAAGTCCTCAAAATGTGTGGTTTCAATTTTGTATGATGTACTTGTAAAGTAATGAAATCTGCAATATTGAGTTTTTTTATGCATAAATTTGTGTTGTGGATATATGTGATGACTCGCCCTGAAAAGGGGGATTTTGCGATAGAACATTTTTCGAGAAAATGACGAAACTAGGCAGCAAAAAATAAAGAAAATAATAAGAATTTTCAAAAGATTTTCTGTTGTAAAATTTGATTGCCTTGATCAATTTCAACAAGTAAGGTGTCATTTTAAAGCTTAGAAAATGCTATAATAGATGAAATGATAAAATTAAAATTGATATCATCGGCAAAGTCACCCCTTTCGGGGTGAGCCATCACATATTATGTTTGAACTTGTATCATGAATGACTAATAAATATATTTATACTACCAGAGATAAACTGTGGCATGTTTGATGTATAATTATTAACAGTGTTCTTGCTAAGGCCGTATGTCGCAAAATTGGTGCAGAGTGTGAAAAATTTGGCGCAAGGGGTTTCCAATAAAAATGTCAGAAATAGGGTTTTGGTTATACAAAACGTTCACTTCTTTCAGTTTTATTCAGATTATATTCAAAATTACTTATTTTTGAAGTGATTTTTCCAAAATTGGCAATGACAAGATATTTTTTTTTTCTTTTATGTCGCTTTGGCGCAAATTCAAAATCCTTAGTGGGAACACTGATTATTAACTGATTGCTTGACATGGTAAGACAGCATATTTCCCACAACCACTTGCTTAACCCTTTGAACCCTGGCCATTCCACGTGTACCTGTACCGCTGACCCGGGCAAACCAGAAAGTTAAAAAACACAATATAACCCCTAAACTTACTTTGATTTTGATTTCCTTTGCTTTACATTTTACAGTAGTCTGAATTGTTCCAATAACAAACAAAAGAATACTATTTATGTATGCCAACATATTTGATGTTTACGTTGTAGTAGTACATGTAGTCTATGGGCGAAGCCATATTTTTGTTGAAAATTGTGATCAAATATACGAAAATATGAGGAATTTTTCACATCTGTCGAGTATATATGAACAAAATGACCCATTAATTATGGGTTCAAAGCTTCATGGATATCTTCCGATATAAAAAAAACCTTTGAAAATTGTAACTACCAATGGCTGTTGAAAGATACATTAAGTTTCTGACACGTGACCAAAAAGCCGGTAAACCGGCTCATCGGGTATACGGTATATGTACACTTGAGCCGGTATATCGGCTCATCGGGTTCAAAGGGTGAAAGTAAATAATAAATTCGCATTCCATTTTGCTCAGTAAATGTGACAAAATCAGTGCAATTGTCAAATATCGATTGCTGTCAAATTCACTTAGTCATGTTACACGAAAAATGATCCTTCAACGCCCCACCAGTTTACAAAATTAGGGCTATGATGAATGTGGAGTGGTTTGTGACGGTATAGGACAGATTGAAAACCTTTAAGAATGTTATATACCGCCAGGGACCATTCCACTTTTAAAACGCCTTGTGAGATATGGCTGAATAAAGTGTTTGTACGGAAATACTTTAGACTGCGGTGCGAGTGTATATAAGACGCATTAAAAATTCACAACCCATGCATGTGTGGTCGTTATTATTATTGATTTTGACCCATTTCTTTTGCATACTGAAATGGGCATTAATTACCCAATGATTTACTCTTAGTAGCTTTTGGGAGCTTCAGGGTTAAGTTTTTACCTTTTAGGGTTTTATAGAAGCAATTATGAACTAAAGAACAGGTTCCTGTCTTACATATCAAAACATTTGTGGCTGTAACCAGCAGCAATATCGCTACATTTCAAGTTATAATCTGTATAGTACCGTCTAACTTTGACTAAGCTTACTCATTATGGTGTACTGTGTTTTAACATGATGAAATTTGCCAATTTGGATCACAATGCACATGAATATGCCTCAGAATTTTCAGACAAGATAATTTTCATGATTTTTTAAAGAGACAGCATCAAGTCATTTCAGATGATGCTCAACAGATCAGATACACGTAAGGAGCTTGCTGGAGCCTACAAGCCACAAGTTCTTCAAAGATAACAATGAAGAACTCGTAATTGTACAGACAAATGACCTCACATAAAAATTCTGAGCAAGTTAATAAAACATGACTTGCGTAAAGTAACTATGGAACTGGGACCTGCTTCTGTTTAGTAAGACCCTTTGTCTATGTTATTCTCTATACGCTCCTGGGGAGGCACTCATGTGTATAGTGATGAGGATAATCCCTGTCAATATCGAATATGAGTGCCTCCCCCTGGAGCGTATAGCGAGTACCGTATACTTCTATGTGATCGCAACCTTTAAGAAACATTGACATGTACAACAATGAGACAAAAATGAGACACATTCCTTCTATTTTCAAGGATTGAAGAAACTTGTATTTATTGTGCTACTTTTTTTGATGGCTGAACATGTACATTTCAGAAATGATAGTTTTGTTTTTACCTGTCAACAACACTTGCTACGTGTATTTATGATAACTACACAGTGGTTCTGAAAACTTAAAAAAGAAATTGCTTGGTTTAATAAATTAAACCAACCCCTCCACACACTACAGTCTGGAGAATCACAAAGAACTCATCCTCATATAAATGTGCCAATGTTTCAACCCATTATGGGCAAAGGATTTTGCCCTCTGAGAAATGCTGAAGTACATTTACCAGAGATCCCAGTTCACTTGCATATGTATTGATACACTGAATCAGTATACCGGCACATAAGAATGAGAATGTAATTCTGAGTGACATTCACAATGGTTACAACTGGTTATAATTCTTCATACAAATTTGATTACTGGTAATTACTGCTACAATAAATTGTTATACAAAATGGGCGGGCAGCTTTCACCGATCAGCCAACCAAAATTTTTCAAATATATGAATAAATACATCTTTAAAAGAAAGCAGTAGTAAAAAATAACATCAGCATATTTGTCTCAGTGTTTCTACAATTAAGAGACAGAACTATGAAACAGGGTACTCATACTTGACTAGGGTTTAATCCCCTTACTAGGGTTCAATTCCCTATAACTAGGGTTTAGCTAGTGAAGCTATCTACAGTAGAGCCAATTTTTATAAATCACATGTCAAAAGATGTTTTGGCCAACACGCAAGAATCGAACTGTACATTAAAGAAGCAGTAAAATACCCTTAGCATGCACACACCACATTTTCTGGCAGGGCTATCTCAAAGAGCAAATTTTGAGTCTGCCCTGTAAAAATCTGATATATTTGTCATTATACAATGAACTACATAGAAAATAAATTTAAGCTAGTCTGGTTCTCGGCCATGACTGTACTTTAATTCATTTGACTTTGAACATATCCATCACATAACTATGATGTACTCTTCCTTTTCAATTTACTCACATTTGGTTGGTTGCATGTGATTACTTAAAAAGGGTACGACAGCTGAAATCCATAAAATCCCTTTTTCCAAAAGCAATTCCTGAATTTAGCTTTATACATATCAAGACCATGTATGCCTTAAATAGAATTACAATTTGGTGTCAAGTTTACCGCCCCTCCCCCAAACATGCATAGTTTCATCATTTGTAAAATGATCCCTAGCCTGAGGAGTGGGGACTAACATCGCACAGATATTTGAATATACTACAGGAAAAAACATTCATATTGAGGTATTTATCATCGAAATTAGGCTAAACCTATACGATCTTTTCCCCTCCTCCTCCATACAGGGATCACTTAAGTTCTTGAAATCAATTTATTGTATTTTGTTAACAGAAAAGCTGTTCATGCACCCGCACTTGTTTTACAATCAATCACAGTCTATTTTTCAACTGATCAGTGACAAACACGTTATGATACACCAAAATAGTGGAACCAGGCAGCTGCATATGAAGCACCCTATGGGCAACCCACAGCATGGCTCAAATATTGCAGTCAGTAAAATGCATTGCACAGGAATAAATTTGGCAAAATGGTGATGCCTGGGTATATTTGGTTCCGATAATTAACCTTATTGTCTTTTTAAAACTAAGGAGGGACCTGAAAAAACAATTTGTAAATTAATGGAAGATGAAGCACGTCCCACCCTTGATAAATAAATTACACATCCCAACATTACTGAGTGAAGTCTGGTGCAGCATAGTTAAGCTTTGGTTGAAATTATGGTGCAGATAAAGTATGATTGGCAATTACAAGGCATAAATTGGCTAGCATGTGTAATACTGGGATATTACTGCTGGGCAACAAAGAATAGACTAGTAATGAGCTTGTCTCTATATTGATGAGAGAATTACAAATATACGCCGATCTGGTTTTGGCGGGCAGTAACCAGATTAGAATCACAAGATAGAATAGTCACAATTTATTCGACTTTTCTAAGTTATCAATCATAGGGTTCTAACACTTTCAATGTCATTCTAAGTTGCATATGTAGCGACTCCATAACCAAACCAAATTTATGAAACCAATACATAGGGTAATCAAAAACACATCAATTTCTTATAAATGCATAATTTAAATATTGAATTCAGACTAAAATCAAACTACCAAACTATATCCATGATGGGGTCATAATATTGCTTGGTGTTAAACTGCTAATAACATGCCAAACGGCATATCTGTAAAATAACAAAACATGTTGTTCCTTAATCACATCTGGCTAAAGTCTCACCCACAATGCACTCTGATTTCCCATAATGCCTGAATTTAATTATATGAAACAAGACTGATACAATTATATGCAAAAGGCAACATAGTTACATATATCCTAATTTTGTACAAAAAATATGAATTCAAATTTCACAACGCAAAGATTTAAACTAAAAATAGTTCATATCATCAAGAACAATTATTCAGAACAGCTAAAGAACAGCGTAAGAAACAATGTTATAACAAGATCAATGCAAATTGTATCATGAATATGCAAAATAGGCCAATAAATATATATACCACAATGATCTTGGGAAGAAATTAGGAAAGTAACATATAGAAAACACACATCTTTGTTGTTTACATCCCTTCAGTGTCTAATAAAACAGTACATACTAGTTTGTATTCCTATAAAGGTCAACAGTCATTCACAACGGCCGATATTGATTTTTCTTAATGAATTCCAAAGGAATTTGACATGATGTATTGCTAGAATCATTTTGCTATAAATAATCTGTATTATTGTATGCCTTGTTTTATCTAACACTGAAAAGACGATGAACAGGCCATCGCTCCTCCCCTTTCTGCTACGTACATTCCTATATACAACTGTCAAAACAAATTTTGCCAATTCAAAACAAATTGGAGCAGCATTTACACATAATGCCATCCACAAATAATCGTGTTTAGCAAACAAATTAAAAACATAAGTTTGCTCAATTCAAAAAATATAGAAGTTGATGTGCATTATTGGCGTGGCATTTTGTGCTGGCGTAATCACTTTTTTTCTCGAGACAGCAAGCATTCCAGTGTGTGTGCTGTAAGTTATCTAACAAATCATGAAAACTATCAATAGAATTCAATATGGCAACACTACAGTGCTTAAGGTTGCAATATCACACAAGACTAGATGTAATATGGCAAAATACTCTATATATTATTGTTCATGTGATACATCACCGAATTGTGACAAAATAACAATATTTCATACAGATTTGTCTCCCATACCTCACTTAGAACACTCAGAATAAAGTTTTGTGCTAAATTTCAAATCAAGAGGCAACAGAAAGGCAATCCTAATTATTGCTCTTTGACACATTAAAAAAATCCCCATAAGCTTCAGTGAAAATCACTCGTGGGTTGCTTCATCAAGTTTCAATATTTCATAGAAGTGTAGAACAAATATAGTTTTCTGAATTTTGTAACACTATTCTTGCTGTTAGTATCACAATAGACCAAAACTTGACTATCAAATGATTGACAAAGCAAGATTTTGTCATTGTTCCATTTTGGTCAAATTGTTCACTTACCAACACTTTGAATAAAATTGAAATTCAGATGTTTTAGGTGGGGATATTGTCAGGTATTAACAACTAGTTCCTATGTACAACTACCAAGTGATCTATTGATAATTTTCATGTTTGTAAGCAAACACATTTCTCAACATCATTCTAACAACTATTATGTACACCTCAACTTAAAATAGACATCTCAAAATGGCGGCTAGCTGTTGTCATGACAACGCACATACACAACTAAATAGTGGACAAACTGGACTTCATGATCGATCAAAATAAAATCAAAGAAATGAACCTGCAGGACCACTTTCCAAACAATTGACAAACTAGTGAAGATAGGGTAGAGCTGGGGGGAAATGGGGTTGACAACAACACAAAGTACAAAATTTGGCTACAAAATTGACGTCTGTGTACATACATTAAATGTACTTGTTAGTAATATAATAACATTCAACTGAGCTTTATTAGCCCGAGTTGGAACAGATATGCTTTATTTACACAACTGCATGGTAATGATAGTAATCATAATAATAATTATCAATGTTTGTCATCATAATAATAAGTATAATCATAAAAAATTGACAGTGCTTTTACAGAGGGCATTATTTTCTGTGTTCAAATATTTTTGCCCCTCATAAGCAAAGTCAACATTATTCGGTATTATAGAATATAATAATATGTACAATATGTTTGATACACATTCATCTATCTAGTAAAAGGGCTGTCCCTCACTGTGTCACTGTCTAAGAACCACCCCTGTTTCAAATAATGGTAGTGGCCTCGTTTCTAAGACCTATCTGGAAGAGTATGTAGTATTAAATATGAATTCCTTTGGATATATCCACCCAATCACTAAATCACTTAAATCTGGGTTGCTAACAAGCCTACAACAAGACATCCATTCATGAAGATTTTTAGAAGCACACACACTCAAGAAATGGATTTGATGATGAAAATGGGGGTTTGTTAGTTGGGTTGGTGAGTTTAGATTTGCGTAGGTGGTATTGAACGAATCAAGTCTGAAACCGAATCTGAAGTTGACTTGCATTTACTATTTGGTTAGAGGTGAAATAGGGCAATGCATTTTTCCAGGGTACCGACTACTAATGGTGGATAAGCCCATAGCCAATACCAAGGGAACAATAGATTACACTACTTCTCCAAGGTAAACCATATAGTATATGTTTTATTACACCTTTCAGATATCTTATGTGAGAGTGAAATTTGTTTCAACCCCTAATATCGCGATTGACCAATATGTTTGCACCTTTTGCTCATGAATATTTAAAAAGGTATAATAATATTGAAGTCACCAAATCAGTTTATCCATTCCTTCATATCTATTCAATTGAGGTAAGGTTTGAGGTGAAATGTCCCCCTGACAGGGGGGGGTCATCACATATTTCCTTGTATGAGGCTCATTCGTAAGGAAAACAGTTCAAACACTGCAGCAAGCTA
>JXSR01S042101.1:67607-80018 GCA_000969725.1 Ophiothrix spiculata | reverse complement strand
CCAAGTAAATATACGGATGAACAATATGCAGCAATTAAATCTGCCACAAACATTGCAGCAACCAAATGTGAGTCCAAATCTAGCCAGCAACATCCATTTAAGCCACCTGACGAAATCAAACCAAGTAAATATACGGATGAACAATATGCAGCAATTAAATCTGCCACAAACATTGCAGCAACCAAATGTGAGTACAAATCTAGTCGGCAACATGCTGTAAAGTCACCAGAAGTTAAACAGGGTAACATAATGGATGAACAAAACGCAGCCAACATCGAATATGTCAATAATACAACAACAAAATCTAAGTCTAAATCCAACCAGCAACATCTTGTAAAGCCACCTGAAGAAATTAAATGGGGTAAATTCACTGATAAGCAATATGCAGCAAATATTGAAAATGTCGACAATGAATCAACGAGACTGAAATTTAATACAGTCCAGCAATATCAGTCTGCAAGGCCACATGGAGAAACTAAAGAAGAAAGTGGTGCTAGACCTAAGCTGATAAAAAGGACAGAGCAGATTGAAAAAACACCTTATCTAAAACCCATGACACAAAATGCAACAACTCAAAGTATTTCAAATCCAAAAATGCCTCATTTGGAACCCACTATGATACAAAATACAAAAACTTCAAGTGATTTGGATCCACTGTCTCCAAAACCTGATATAATGGAGAGAATTGTCAGACGAAGATGTTCGTGGAGTGACAATGAGGCGCATGAAATTTGTATTGGTGAATTAAGCGGCAAATGCAAATATGGTGACGAGTGCAAGCAACTTCATGGAAAGTTACCTTTTCTGTGGCAGCATAATAACTGGATGATGGATAGGTGGATAAGCTTTAACGATAAAGATAACCAATGCATTGAGAAGATCTTTTCTGATCCATCCAAAGAAGATTTTCATATGTAAGTATTTGTCTGCAGGTATTGATTAATATGAGTAAATTTGTTGGGTAAAGAGATTTCTTTATACTTTGATGAATTTTGAACTTCAGTGATAATTGAGAGGATGCACAGGACTTGTAATATAGAGATTCGATGCCCCGATCGGGCCATGTCTCCTTGTTTTCTTGGGCAAGAAGCTATTTACTCTAACTAATTGTGACCGTCCGGCCCGTATGAGCAGTAAATGCCAGAAACTTTATTTTGCGCTACAGGTGAAAATACATGTCAAGGTCATAATTTGCCGAAATTGATTTTTTGACAGATTCACAATTCTAGTTCTTACTACAAAATACCAGCAAAGTTTCATTCCAAGAAAATGATAGGAAATGTGAAATAAATTGGCATATTCTTACGACGATCAACAGAAAATATAGGGCTTAATAATCTTTCAACGCATATATCTCAGTTATACGTTTTACTCCCTGACAACCTTTGACGGATCATAACTTGACTTCTGGAAATCGTGTGAAGTTCATTAAGGTGTTATTTTAAACCTTAAAGCATGGTCTTTGCAAATAATTAAAAAAGTGAAAATGACAAGAGCTGGCATTTACTGGTGTTTTCGGTGGACGGTCACAATTTTTCTGTCGTTGGGAATTCATGTTCAGCTGTTGGGCTCCTGTGGGGATGATCCTCCTTTGGGAGCTGCATACAGTGTAAACCTGGTGAGTCCCAAAGCCTGAACAATATTTGCAGCTTGAAAGCTCTTAAAGAGGCATTGGACAAATTCAGCATCATTACTCAAACTTTTTCCCAAATATTTTGACATTTTTGCATCATTTAAAGTGTTAGCAGCATTAATGGCAGCATGCAAAGTTTCTTTGTCAAATTAAACCCTATAGCAAAATATAATAGATTTTCTTTCATTATTATGTATCGTTGCATGTGACAACAAAAAGTACTACCCCGGGATACTACCCATGGAGTCAAAAATTGGAAATTCGCTTTATCAACAGATCCAATACAAAATTGAACTTTCTTTTGATTAATTTGCAATTCATGATGTAAATGGAATGTTTTACAAACAAAGTTTGACCTCTTTCTTGGGCCTATATCAGCAGTATACATACTTTTAATGAATAGCCTCATACCGAAGATAGTGGGATGATCATACCCCTTAACATAACAAAAGAAACAAAATATTTCATTACATAAGCAACAATTCTTTATCTTCTTCATCTTCATCATTATCATTATCATCATTATCATCTTCTTCTTCTTCAGCTTTCTTCCTCGTATTCAACCTTATTGTTTCTTCTCCTCCTTATCTATACATTTTCAAACTTCTTAACTATCAGTCTATTACCGGGTCTATTACCTACTTTGCACTAGCAGGTACTATGCCAATTCCACTGATAGCAAGATCCCTCATCGTTTTGATGCTTTGACTGTTACCACCTACTGTCTCCATAAACCAGATATTCGGCGTTTGTCAAGTAGATCAACAGTATCTTGTGATGCCCCATTACTGGAGCCATATTGTATTGAGTGGCAATGGTATTGGAAGGATGAGTTTGACAGTTGGATACAATATGCTCAGAAGGTAAGTGGGCATATGTGAAGGCTCGATAGGAGGGCGGGGTCCTATCTGGAGCCATATTGTATTGAGTGGCAGTGGTATTGGAAGGATGAGTTTGACAGTTGGATACAATATGCTCATTCATTCATTCATATTCATATTCTTTTTATTCCATAAAAAATACATCAGAAATATAACAGTAATACAAACAAACAGACTTTATGGAGGAAAGAACTGGAAGGCCAGTAAGGCCCGAAATAGTTCTTCCCTGTTAGACAAAAACAGAAAATCATAAGTTTCAGACAAATGCATAATATGCTGACAAACAATTTAACTACCTGACAACACACTCATTCAAACAAGACAACACAAAGGACGTGCTCAAAGTGGTTTAGAATTTAGTTATAATTCTTAATAATATTTTGCTTAAGTTGGTTCCGAAATTGTTCAGAAGGTAAGTGGGCATATGTGAAGGCTCGATAAGAGGGCGGGGTCCTATCTGGAGCCATATTGCATTGAGTGGCAATGGTATTGGAAGGATGAGTTTGACAGTTGGATACAATATGCTCAGAAGGTAATACGCCTATTTTAGTCTATACGGGGATCCTCTCTGGTGTCATAGAGTGACATTGGTATTGGAAGGATGAGTTTAGTTATTTAATTGCAAAAATCCCACCACTGCCACCATTTTTGGTAAAATGTGACACTTTTTGAACTATTTTTGTTTCTCATAACCCATATGAAATTTCACAACTGAGTCGTTTCTGTTTTGGAGATATATATGAAAATGTGTCTTTATAGTAACAATTGATTTTACACTGTAACGTATAGGCCTAATGCATGGTTTCGCCATTTTGCGGAGAGTCTCGACCTGGCTTGTAAGATGAATGGGAATTAAGTTACATAATATCACGATTAACAGTTTTGATTCCCTCTTTCAAAAACCCCTGACCTTTCATGAAGTGACTACATCATTACATAACATTCTAGTTTAATTGACTATCAAATTGAGGCTCTCCCCGCAAATGGCGAACCGTGCAAGTAGTAAATAGGCAGCTCAGAAATACAAAATTTTGCATAAATTCAAACAGTTTGACTGATTCAGCTGTCATTTGAAAAATCGGACCAAGCTCCTTTAAACTCAAAATGTGCACATAGACATAAAGAGAAATTCAAGTAAACTTGGGATACTTTGGTTTTCAAGAAGGTAATTCCTAAATTCAGGAAATGTTCGTCAAAAATCATGAAATGCAACTTTTATCACTGGAGATCATTTTTTAATCAACTTAATTGTTTTTTGAACAGGGTTTGCTTCCTTTTTCTATTTTTTCTCACAATGTAGAATAAAAAAGGATCACATAGCTTGGTGAATGGTAATGAGATGGAAGTTGCGTATGAAAGTTACCTGCGTGGAGAAGGACCCAGCATTTTCCAATTTGAAACTCAAAAGCACAAGTATGAAATGGACTTTGTAGCTATGATGCAGAAGAATTTAGTTTACCACACACAAAGGCCAGTAAAAAGGAGACCTAAATTTCTCTCAATGGCTGAACGCAAACAGATTGCAAGGTAAACCTTCAAGAAAGTACATCTAGGTATAACCATGGTCAAAATGTTTTCAACACCCATTATCAGGTTTCAAGGAAATGCATTTACGCAGTATTAAACTAAGATTCCTTTTATCCGTTTGCGGTGCGGTTGCGATGTGTTTTGCACTGTAAGGGTAAATAGGATCAAGTTGAAGCTGAGATTCAATTTTGACCGCCTGTTTTCAATCAGGGGTGTGAGAGTTCCTCTTTTCAGCTGATTTTCTTGTGGTTAAATTTCAGCTTTTTTATTCATTTTCAGCCCGTTTTTGACCTTTTTCCTGACTTTAAGATGCTTTTCCTTGTTTTTGTCAACTGGCCTCTCACACCCCTGTTCAATGCAATCATCTGCATGCGTTTCGCATGCGGTGTGTTTTGAATCGATATAATGGTTTTCAACGAGATTGATTCCTTTTATCCGGTCCGTTTGCGGTGCGCTTATCCGGAAACCCATGCGTTTATTTGAATCGGTCCCTGGAGCGATTCATCCGTTTTGAATGCGTTTTGGTCATGCGAAAACTTTTCAATTAGAGAAGATGCTGAAATGAAAACACATTAAAACCGGACGGACAAAATTGAATCTCAGCTTTCAACCTGATACCATTCATCTCCATTCAATCATGTGCTATTAATTATACCACTACCAGTACCCTTACAGTGCAATACACACTGCATCCGTATCGCAAACGGATAAAAGGAATCTTAGCTTTTGTCAGCGCATCAATTGTTCATCACATTCTTCACTTTGAGTTCATGCATGACCGCAAGCATCAAACATGCACAAAAAGTTTTGCTTCAGCTTTTGTCAAAGTGAAAATGTGACCCGTCATATCGAAAGGTACCTTAAGGTCGGCATAGTAAATTACAAGATACAGGCCATTGAAGCTTAGCATAGTAAATAATAATAATAAATGAATGAATGAATGAAATGAACAGTCAAAAATCACGTCCAAGGTCGAATTTTTTATTTCATCTGAAACTGTACCTTTCAAGTGTATTCTATCATATTAATCAGGTTACAACATCAAAAACATTAGCAAAATGTGTTAAAAGCCAAGATAAAAATCTTCTTTCCATTCAAGTTTTACTCAGTACAAAAACTTTAAACTCGATTTTCTCAGAACCATATAGTTTTCCGAATCAGTCCGATGCCTTTACCAATCTGGATGTAACTTTGTAAACGAACAATCAACATCCAAAAGCAAGTTGTCATTTTAAAGCTTAAAATCTCAGCTTTTAGATGAGACCAAAAATCAATTTTGACTTTGGGACCCTTAAGGTACCTTTTGATATGACAGGTCACCAATATTTAGTAATGTTCTTTATACATAATCTGTATAATTATATTCCAGGTGAACCAGTTTACAACTTGATTGAATCCATAATTAAACCATACCTTAATTGGCATTTTCAAACTTGTTTCATTCACAGGGATGTCAATATGGTTACAGGAATAATTCTGTGTGCCTCCCCATCAATCCCCTATTCCTCTCCCTAAGCTTTCAAACAAATAACAACAACTTTCAAATCAATCCAATGTATAATTAAAAATTTGTCACAAAAGTGGACCAAAATAACAAATTGAATTGAAACCTTTTTCATTGGTTGCATTCATGGCTGATTTTTTGAAAGTGTATTTATATCAGTTCGGCGGAACTCACAATTCGGATACGTATCTGAATTCGGATACCCACATTCATTTCGTATCCATATTGTGATACCCGTATCAGAATAAGGATATGGAGTTGTATCTGAATTCTGATACGCCTGTCATGGTGCAGGAAACAAATCGATGGCGCAAGCTGGCAAGTACATGTAGATCATCTTTCTTGCATTTACGATAAATTTATCTGTGGAAATGTAATTTCCATCTGTGCAATTCCAGCGGGACAGCTTCGAAACATGTCCTGATAGCTCCTTATCACAGAAGGCAAAATAATTCGGCCAATTCTTTCTTAGAATTTAGATGACAAATGATGATAATGTTGTTGACTTTTATACATACCGGTATGGTGCGTGGCGAAGCTGAATATTCATTTTAGCTGATATCCCGTTTCAGCTGTTTTTAATCCAAATACGGATACAGGTATCAGAATTGTGATACGGAGTATCCAAATTCGGATACGTATCCGAATTGTGAGTTCCGCCGAACTGATATTGAATAAAAAACTTTCAAATCACTCAGTTGTGTAATTTTAAAAAATGTCACAAAAGTGGACCAAAATAACAAAATGAATTCCAACTTTTCAGTTGTATTCATGGCTAATTTTTCGAAAGTGTAATTAAAAAATTGTCGCAAAAGTGGACCAAAATAACAAAATGAATTCCAACTTTTCAGTTGTATTCTTGGCTAATTTTTCGAAAGTGTATTTAAGTTATAAAAAAAAATAAAAACAACTTTCAAATCACCCGACAAAGTGGACCAATATAACAAATTGAATTGAAACCTTTCAGTTTGATTTTTCATTTTTGAAAGTTTATTTACATTGAATTTTATCAAATGTTGGGAGTTTTACCAAGAAAGTATTTCTGGAAAGGTTTTTTTTTATGTTGAGCTAAACCCCTTACTAGCATTTGACCACCAATAATATTGTGTGAAACTTTTACCCATCTTTATGTGTTAAATTTATTACAACAATGATCAATGATGTTATTTTCAGTGAACTTCAACAACAACAGAAGGATTTTGAATCCAGAAATGTTCCTAAAACATGGGATACCAAAGGAATGCGGCCAAATCAACCAATGGTTGTACCACTAGATATTGGTAGTCATGGCGATGAATACATGAAGGTTGCAGATATATTTTGGAATACCATGGATGATAAGAATGGAACCATAGAAGCCATAAAACGTGTGCAGAATTTTGAATTGTGGGAGTATTATTCAATGTAAGTTTTTCAAACCCAATGTTTTCTTTTATAGATTCAAATCTTTAACATCAGAAAATAGATTCATCCAATTTGTTTGAAATCCATATCTGAAAGATTGACTTAACTCTATTCTGTATTAATAGTTCAAGAGACTTCGTCAGAATAACCATCTGATCCGATTTGCAGAGAAATTGATCCACTATGGGTTATGGGTTATGCTATACTCGATCTCGACACAAACTTTTTGCTACCAAACATTTGGTTGTGTCATCACCAAATAAATGTGTTAAAAAAGTATAGACCAGTGACAAACATTATGTTGATTTAATTCAACACAGTGTGCAATTTAGTGCTAAGTATAATTTGTTTTTAACTTATTGTATGTGACATCACGACCAAATGTTTTGATAGCAAAAAATGTGTTTGGAGGCCGAGTAAGAGTATAGCTTAACCTATGGTGTATACTAGATCCTTTCACAGTTGATGATTTCTTTTTATTAGGTGATATATTTATCTTGCTTTTTTTTTGCAGAAAAAGGGAACACATGAAGAAGAAGAATAAAGGCTCTGTTGTCGAGAAACAACTTTGGCATGGAACCAGCAAAGAAAGCTCAGAAGCCATCTGTCGCCAGAACTTTGACTTCCGCATTAGTGGTTCTAACGTTGGTACTCTATACGGGCAAGGCAGCTACTTTGCTAGCAGTGCTAAATATTCAGATAGATACAGTAAACCTGAAGGTCATATACGTAGGATGTTTCTAGCAAGTGTTCTGATTGGTTCTTTTACGAAAGGAGAACCAAGTTACAAGCGCCCACCACCAATTAATCCATTGGAACCTTTAGGAGATCTCTATGATTCCTGTGTTAATGATGAGGCAGATCCTTCAATCTATGTTACATTTGATAAATCTCAAGCATATCCTGAATATCTTATTGAATACAAGCGATCTTCTGATAAAAGTTCTCCATCAAGAAAACCCATTCCATCAGTGCCCAAAGCCAGCGCTTCTAGCACTGTGAAATCCTCTGCTACCAGAATATCAAGAGCTTCTACTCATTCAAGTAACTCCTCAAGTAATCCACTCAGTTCTCAACGAGGTCACCCAATTTTTACCCCTGGACAGTCACCTATTTCTCAGCAGAATAGTGATGCAACATCAAGCAGATCTTCTTATCATGGCTATTCTACTACCAATGTCTCATCTTACCCCAGCCCTTCACATGATTCTACCCAAACATCTAATCCAAGAAGTTATATTAACCCTCCAGTCCATTCTTCACCTTCAAGATCTTCAAGAAGTAGCCCAAGCGCCTCTGCATCAAATCTTGGAAGATCTTCTTCCCATGTGTCTTCATCAAGAAATCATTTAGACTCTTCAGTCCAGGCTTCACCCTTAAAATCTTCAAGTAGCAGTTCAATGGCCTCTGCATCAAATCTAGTACGATCTTCTTCTGATTTTGGAATGGGGCATGCTTCACCTAGTGCCCCCAGATGGGATGATAATGGTGACAATTCTTCTAATTCAAGACGCAGGGCATCAGACCAATCATCACCACCTGAAAAAAGTTCCAAATGCTCTATACAATAACCCATGTAACATTATCACTCGGTAGACAGGAAAACGGCAAATCAACATCATTCTAACAATCCGACATACAGTCAAATACCAGTTTGTCAGAACTGAAAATGAATGTTACCTAATCAAGGTTAATTTATGGACATGTTCCACATAAATGCCGGTTTGTCTTATTAAGTTTTTACTAAAGTCACCTTGTTTAGGCTTTCGCCAAGGAAACCCAACTTGGTACTTAATTGGTACCAAGTAAGCTAAAGGAAGCTTATCTTTTACAGGGCTCCAGGATGTTTTTTAAATTCAGTTTTGAATGCAGGAGGAATACCGAAGTACCCGGAGAAAAACCTGCGGAAGCGAGCATGGACTGAAAACCAAATGCACATAAAGCGCCGGGCGCGGGACTCGAACCCGTGACCTCATTGGTGCAAGGCGAGGGAACTACCGCTGCGCCAACCCGCTCCCCCATACTACAAAATTAATATTTCAAAGTGGCATATAACTTAAGCAACGGCTAATTAATACCAGCTAATGTTCACAAAAGAACCTATAGTCGATCCAAATTGAATAGACCCTCGGTTTTTCTGATTTTTTTTTCAGTAAATACCAAACTTCAAGAAAAGTCATGAAAGAAAACTTGTTTGTCTTCTCTTACCCAACAAAATTTATAGATTTTAAAGTATACATGTACTCCAAAATGGTCAAATCTTTACAAATTGGACAATTTCAGCCTCGTTTTGGTATGATCTGTTGTGACATCGGGCACCATTAATGATGTAAACTTTTGGAAACTTCCACTAACGATTTTTGTAGGTAGATTGTTACAGGTTGATGAGTTTGAATTTCGCGCTACACCTAAGCTATTAAAATTGTCAATTGTCAATGACCAAGACCCCAGGGGCACTCGCTATCTAAAGTGACAGGATGTGACTCAGCAAGATGAAAAGTAGGGGTCACCCGGTACAAACTTACGCACACAAAATAGGGGGTCAGTTGGTACTCAACATAACTAAAAAGGGGATTTGAGGGTCATTGGGGCAATCAATGCAAATTTGAAATATCCAATTGCCATATACGCTTAAATAAAAATAAGAAGAAAATCAGAATAAGAAAACAACACATTTTAAATACCAGCCCCATTCCGTGGGTAGCTATCTCATTGCAAAGGTCTTGCATCAGTAAAATTCGATAACCAATATTAATTATGGAACTGATTTAAGGATACTGTCAACCCTTCGTTTTCAGAAATGGTTTCTACTATGTAAGTTAGCAACCGTGAGAACCTAGAAGCAAGTTTGCATACTGAACTTGATGGTGAGGTCAATTGTGGACCAAAATATGCAATTTTGGCTCTCAGATTCAAAATGATATTGTTTTTGGCCCAAAATTTTACTGGGAAGCACGACCGTATCCAGGGGCTGGGCTAAATTTGACAATAAAGGTCCACAAAAATCCTCGAAAAAGGTACACAAAAAAGAATCCCAAATACCTGCTTTAAGGTTGTTTTTCGAGAAATGCTGCACCAAACGCTTGTATGATTACTGAAAAGCGGGTTTTGTTGTTGTTTTGTTTTTGCTATTTTATTTCATTTTTATTTATTTATTTTTTTTTTGCTTTGTCACGTTTAGAAAACCACTGATATTAATTTGGGGTCGACCCAAACGGAAAACGTTCCTCTAAAAGGTCCACCTTTTGAAAAACTGCACCCCCTTGAAAAATTCCTGGATATCATTACGTACATTTAGCCCGTATAATGTATTTTTTAAACCAACAATTTTTTGGGGGTCAAATTTCGGTATTGTGTAATGCATTCCTATACATTGCTTTCTAGGTTATAAAAAGTTAAGTAGTTCATAATAAATCTTTCTTGTAAAATTTTGGGCCAACATGATTTCAGGACCTTTTAGACCTTTTTTTTTTTTGGACTTTTGGCCAAAAAAAATCAGATTTTGCTCTAAAATGACCTCGTTGTCATGTTCAGTTTGTAAATTTGCACTTGAAATGTATATATATTTTATATGAATCTGATAAGCACTTAACTCTGAAAATGAGAAATCTATAAGGGTTGGCTGTACCCTTAACTTAACTAAAAGTAAAGCACACATTTAGGAGCATACCTGTTTATTAAATCGAATAGGCCCATTAAAAGTTTTCTGATCGATGCGCTCATATAGATGAATACGATTATCTTTCAATGGTGGGCAAAATTGATGAAATTTGAATAGAATCGGACATATTTATATATAATGAATGAACATGAAAATAGAATCCTGTTGGGTCAAGAGAAGACAAACAACTTTTCTTGAAGTTTGATATTTACTGAAAAAAATCCGAAAAACCGAGGGTCTATTTAATTTGGATCGACTATAGTTTAGCTTTGGAAATAAACTTACAAAGATATGTTAATTCACAGAAGTGATTGAATTGAAACAATATTTAAAGGTGCATTTTAACTTCATTTATTATCCAATAAAATGTTTTGCATTTAGCATAGATTTTAATTCTGTTTTTTTTTTTCTCAAATTTTGTGAGATATGCCGGTTTGCTAGAATTTCATTGTTTGTAGTTGAAAGGATATTATCATGTCACATAAGATTTCAATGTTTTATGTGATAACGAAATCACCCATGTTAAAGGTGCAATTCATGATTTTGATGTGACATAAACCTTGTCTCTTTTCTAGCTAAATAAAAAGAAGAGTACAACATAAATATTTACCAAAAATTTCACTTGATTCCGACCATTCATTTTCCAGTTACATAGCTTTTCCGCATTTTGAAAATCCCCACAGGCTACTGTTTTGTAATTATTGTTGGGTTGATCCGGACAATAAATAAAATATCACACTTTTTCTCAGTTTTTTCAAATATACAAGCACATATGAGAGAATGGTTTGGGGATCGTAACATATACCAGTTGCGGATTCTTATAAGCTAGAAAACTCAATTTTGATAGAGGTGACCTTGAGGATGAAAAGTGGATCATGAATTGCCCCTTTAAACAAAAAAATAAACAGCTATCTCTTTTACCGGTTCAACCTTGTATTGCTTTTGGAACATATAATCCTGTACCATTATACATGTACCAATTTATTTTGTTTTTTTAATTGTTTTTAAAACCCTGATATAAAGAAATATTGGATTAAAAAGAAATGATCATTATTTCTCCAGCAATTTTGTTATGATACTTTTCCACAGTGGTATAATTGTTATGAGACACATGAATAGTATGGAACAGTTGCAGGGGATATTATTCTGATTATGACGTCGCTTTGACATCCAATTCAGTCAAAAAAATCTGAATGGATTATGCAAAGTCTTTCTAACTACCTTCATTGGACGAAGGTATTATTAAGGTGTTTGGTCCATGATAGATCTGCCCGAAAATTTCTAGTAAAAATCGGCATGAGCGATATTTTATCAATGTAGAACCGATTTTTTAAATAAAAATTGAGGGTCACCGGACTCGTTTTTGCATGTGAGTCGGTTTAAAAACAGCATTTTTTGAGGTTTTGGGGAAAAAAACTAGTACAGGGGTCTATGGGAAATGTTGCAAAAGTGACGTTATTTAGTGTTGATTCAAAAATTCCGCCCGAAATTTTTGTCAATTTTTTCACAAAAGTTTCCCGCAAGTATGTTCTTTCAAATAAAAATATAAAAATTGGGGGTCAACGAACTAATTTTCCAGAAAAATATTAAAATATGGCAATTTTTAGCTTCAAAACACTACTCAGAGTATATGCGCATGCGTATTGCGGCACTTACCAACTCGGAAACTAGCACGTACTAGTACACATGGACCAAATATCTTAAAGTTATTTTGTTATATTTTGTATTATCTTCACATCTATAGGGTCAGTTAAATACTTCTTATGAGCTATATCAAATATTTGGTGCAACAAGTCTGGGT
>JXSR01S042101.1:43351-55008 GCA_000969725.1 Ophiothrix spiculata | reverse complement strand
CTGCAGGGGCTTCAGCTCCCTAACCTGGACACACTAAAGCATTTTCAAATGTATTTTGTCAAAAAATCTTGTTTTGCCACAGAAAAATGAATAAAAAGGGCTTGCGTGCTTTTCTATACTAATACGTATGGAATTTCGAGATTCCTAATTTAATTCAACAAATGGCCAAAACCCAGTAAGCTAAAAAAATCAAACTCAAGGATGCCAGTGGGCGCTTCAGTTTAACACTTTATAGTAATTGCATTAAGCACGACCAGAGTGTAAACCATTTTGAAGTGTACCCCTTCCCCAAAGGGGTTATACTGAAAAGCTGACTTTGAGAGTTTTTCTATACATGTATTAACAAATTTTGATTTTAAAAGTGCAGTTGTGTCAGCAAAATTGAGTTTTTAGTAGAAAGTAGAAACAAGTTTTATATTTGCATCAAGTACAGTGTATAGCTTTTCATTTGGGCATATAGGCCTACATTAAAGGATTATGAGATATTTTTGGCTAAATCTTTCAAATATTATATTGCCATAGTAACACAGCATTTACTTCTTTTCACAATATGCTACTCTATATTTTGAAGCACAAATAAAAAAATCCATGTATTCTTTTGCATTTCATAAAATTATGATTTTGTATTGGGTCAGCCCATTTGCTATCTACTGAAGATAGTAAAAGAATTTGGTCAAGTTTCTGAATAACATTTGCCTCTAACTTTTGCATACTGTGATGAATTTTAACCAAACTTGGGCCGTAAATGCTACATGTTAACCCTTATTTGTTAATAAGGTCAAAGGTTGCATACAAAGGCCATAAGGTCAAGTTATAAAATAGACTGAAATTTAAGTGAAAATGTCAAATTTGGCTTATTAATTGAAAAGTCTACATCCAATAGGAACCATTATCATCTTCAGGTGTCTAAGTATGGGAAAATATTGGGTCCAAAGCATTATACCTCAGTGGTGAAGAGGGATACTCACATAACAGTGTTAGTACGGCTCCTCAAAAGTCGTTAAATTTTATTTTGCATTTTCCAGGCCTTGAAAGTCCTTGAAAAACTGGCTTCATCAAAAAAAATCCTATAAAGTCCTTGAATTGTTGAATATCATTATAGTAAAAATAAATATGTCAAAAAAAATTACCATGCAATTATTTTTATCCAAAGATGGGTGAAAACAAATGTATTTTGTTGATACATATTCCGCCGGCCGCTGCACTTGAAAGTCCTTGAATTGTTCTTGGAAAAGTCCTTGAAAGTCTTTAATTGAATTTTGTAAGTGAAAAAGTGTACTAACCCTGCATTTATTAGGTGTACGGTACTTCTACTTCTACAGGGACAATGGGACACGTTACTCAAATATGTCACTTTTTCACACAAAATCCTTAGCCATGGGTCCCATTTTTTCCAAAACCAACCTTAGATTAGGGTCTCAAATTTCAAAAATTCAGAAAAAACAGTAAACTCTTTATGAAGCAATAAACATCTTTTCAAATGGGTCCAAATTTACCAAATTGTTAAAACACGTCAATTCAGCCATTTTTAGCATATATAAAAATACTGTTAGACATGGATATTTTTGGGCCTAAAATACCCTTAGACATGGATATGGGTTCAGATCTTGTTTCTACAACTGTGATTGGTAATATATTATTTTTGATGGAATTGTTTCTCTTTTAATATTTATTAAATTATCTCTAGGAACTTTGTTTGATCTATTATCTGGTAAATCCATCTGAGGTACAAATTTAGGATATAGAAAACACAGGATAGTCACACCACCATCACAGAATGATGTATTGCTAATTCTCTCTCAATTTGAGCCATTTCTGTGCGAATTTTTGTACATTTTTGAATTTGAATACACTTTTAAGCTTTAGACCATAATTTCCGTAAGTTTTTAATTCTAAGTGGAATCTAGGCTAGTCCCTTTATTAACTATATAATAATCCATAATACAGGCATGATTCATTTAGATTACATAGGCCCTTTATGTATCTGCTTGCACCATCTTGGGGCGTCGACACAGATATGAATGCTTTGCTACATATCCAACTATTACAATCGCAACTTAGTGTGATTTGCAGTTTGATCTAGATCTGGCTCAGATCCCTCTACTAATCCTTACTACTGACCAATCCCCCCCCCCCTCTAATCCCTCTCCACTGACCGATGTCCTCTCTGTCTAGCAATTCATCTGACCAATATAAATGTAGTGACCTAATCAATTTAGTGACTAAGCAGTGGGGTTGTGGCTGCGCACCTCAACCGAGCCGTTCAAGCCGACCGAACCAAGATACTTGGTTCTGGCTTGGCTAGAGGATGTTGCTCAGTGTGGCCAGTGGAAAATAGATGGCTCAGTCAGAGCTACAATTTAGTTTGATCAGGACTTGCACTGCATCCTGCCCTTTCTTGACCAACCCCAAACCAAATCATGTAGGCCTATAGCACACACTTGCATGTTTGCAAAAGTTGTTGCCCCTAATAGTTGTTTTCTGTGCATACGAAATACTGGATGTTGACTTTGTCTTGTCTTTCTTTTCAGATTTTGTGACCATTGCATGTATTCTTGGCACCGGAATACTAGGTAAGAACCGGGGGTCACTTATATAAATGGAAGGTACAGATATGTGCTGCTTCTAAGTCCCCCTTTTTTTTTTGAAGCCTCCTCTTCCACACATCATGGTCATTTAAAAAAGAACAGACTTTCTAAAGAATCACATTCTCAAGGAGAGTGGCCAAAATGTGTTTTCAACCCAATTTTTCAAAAGAGGAATTTAAGGCTCAGCTTCTTTTGAATTTTTATGCAGCAGGAATAACTAATAAGATGATGTTCCCTCAAATGGGAGAGAAGTAACGTTTTCGCCTGGAAAAATTCAGTTTTAATACTATTATTAGTCATTTTGTTTTGAGAAACTTTATGGTACTTTTTGTACTATCTGATTAAAGGTGTAGGTTCCGATCACATTCTCATCCCCATGGGCTCAACCGGAAGTAGTATAATTTTTGATACCATATCAAAGCCCATATTTTTCTGATTCTAAATCCAAAATTTCACATCCAAATTCATTATACTTCGGAGATATAGCATAAAATGTAAAATTATTGGTATACCTATTTTCTATTTCTTTTGTATTTTCATAACAGCCTCATCCTCCGGGGTTGCATTCTTTCTTATGCCTCTCAAGAGAAAACAAGAAGCAAGCTGAGGTTAAAATTCCACAATATGCATTTCAGAGGTCAAGGTCAATCAGTTAAAACTAAATTACACACATGCTAAGATAGGAACCTACACCTTTAATACTTCATTTTATGGCTGAAACAAGTCATGGTACAGAGATATAAGTGAAAATGATTATTAAATTTTATGGTAACCATCAGGCATGAGAATCTTCAGATAATTATCTGATTTCAGATATTTTGTCATCCAAAATCATCCAATTTCAGATAATTTGGAGCTCGATTTAGCCACTTTAGAGTTTTTTTGCTTAAATTTTACCAAATTCAGATATTTTAATAAAAAATCATTCTCATGCCTGAACCATACACAGTAAAATATAGGCAAATTAAAAATACAAAATTGCTCATGAAATCAAAACGGTTGTTCCGATGTAACTGAAATTTGAAATTGAAGTATCTTAAAACTTGATCTTTCATATGACTGAAAAATAAAATTTGAATAATCGGACTACAGTGCAACCTCTTTTATCCGAACCTCCTTTATATGGATTACTCTGTTATCCGGCTGAATAATTTCAAAGGAAAACATGTTTTGTCAGTGCCTATTATCATGATTTAATGCATTTGAAGGACGTTTTTGTAATTTTTACCATCAAAAAGTGCTTTCAAAGGTTATTCACACATTATACCACTTCTTATTGAATTATTTTATGTTACACAATTAAAGACTTATATATTATTAGGCAGATTTACACACAATTCTCTTATCCGAATTTTTCACTTATCCGGCCATTGTTTGGTCCCATCATGTCCGGATAAAAGAGGTTGCACTGTATGTATTTTTCAAATAGAATTTATAACTCACAATTTTTTGTTTGAAAACACTTTTGAAAGCACATAGTGATAATGGTTACAATTTAGCATCAAAGATATCCATGTTTAGAGTGCAATCTGGAAATTGGATCGATAATGATAACATGTAACTCAAGGTAGCTAAATCCAGTCTCTTGGACCGGGGGGGGGGGGGGGGCACTGAGCTATATTGATGAACACATGCGTGAACAGAAAAACATGGAAAAAGGGTCATTTTTTCCTGACCAACACAGAAAGCACTGCAAGTGTTTAGGGGTCTAAAAACACTGATTTTCAACAAAACGGGGTGCTTTTTTTTTCAAAACAAAACACAAAATGTCCACAAAAAGGGGCATTGTTCAAAACCTGTTCGAAAAACTACAACTTTTAGGGGTCAAATTTAAAGTAAAATTGTACGTAAATCCCTGTTTAGGAAGCTAAAAATTGTTTAGGGGGTATTTTATAAACCTATGTTCACACATGTGTACATCAATATATCTGAGTGCCCCCCCCCTGCCTCTCGGGTAATGATGCTGACTGACTTTATTTCTTCCATTTGCAGGTCTCCCTGTGACACTAGCTCGGTCTGGATTCTACCCGTTCCTGGTCTCCTTTTTAATAGGTTTCGTAATGCAGGTAAAGTGACCCACATATTAGTCATTTCTGATATAGGCATTTGTCATTTGAAACAGATTACTTGGATTTGCAGAAAAACGATAGGTAATCTAAGATAGTAGGAAGCAATCCCTTGATGCCTCCCTTAAGTCGGAACCATAGTCGGCCTCCAATCAAAATTTTCGCTACCAAACATTTGGTCGTGACGTCAAAATGACGAGTGACTCCAATTAACAAAATAACTTCAACACTGAGTTGAGACCAAATAAAATTTAGCTCTAGATATATTGCACATGTTATTGAATTGCCATATACATTGGACCAAATGTTTGTTACCCATTCATACTTTAAATTTGATGGCAAATATTTGGTGACGTCACGACCAAATGTTTGGTAGGGAAAATTTTGTTTGTTAAATTGCTTTGAATTCCATAAAATATTCGCCAATTACACTGAATTTCACTACAAGTCCATATCATTTTACAGAAAACTCCATTTGACATTACCAATAACAGATCTTTTTGTCACCCAACATATACATCCCACATACCATGGATGGTGTTATGTTTCACTTCAATAACATTTTATATTAAATTGATATCACCAGGAACAAAAAAAGCACAGAGCATCTCTACTGCACAATTTCTAGCAAAACTGACCAGCTTAATCAATTTATACAGACTTCAACAATATGAATACACAAACACTACATGTAGGAGCTTATTAGCTGTTTTTTGATCTGCATATTAATTTATTCCAATATCTCTATTTCATCTATGATATTGTAACTGATTGAATGCTATCCTCCACTTTTTCGATTTCCAATAATAGTTACAAGGCAGATTCATTTATATTCATTTCTCATTCCATCACAGGAATCATATTGGTAGAAGGACTTCCCCGTCGTGTCCAAAACCGAAATCAGACCTACGTCATACGCATCATAATGATCTGAAATTAACTACAAATTTAAAACTTGATAGCATTGAAGATGGATTTTTTCCAAGTTGTCCCAGTTTGTTTAGGCCAAGTAACAAAAATAACCAGTTGATCGTCCAGACTTTTCTGAAAAGTTGGTGAGGGAGGCCCTTATTACTTGTTATTTTGTTATTTTTTCCAAGATGGTCGCCATATCCAAGATGGCTACCATAACATATTTGAAAATGATATTATGGTATTTTTAGGTTATAAAGTGCAACGAGGATCCTGTCGGACCTGTCCACTTGTCAATACCAATTAAAAAGTGTTTTGTTGATTTTTTTTTTGTTTTGTTTTGGGGATTTTTAAAAAATAACAGATAGCAAAAAAATCGGTGAGGGGACGATCAACATGTTATTTTTGCTACTTGGCCTTAATAATGAAATTGTGAATATTACATTCATCATGGGCAGACATCAGGTGGAAGTTACAGTGGAACCCCGTTAACACAAAATATGTTAGCACAAAAACCCTGATAACACAAAATAGGTGTTGGGTCCCAAGTATTGATTTCCTATGTGAATTCAGTTAGATGAAACAAAATACTGATAACACAAACTAAACTCTTTGGCCCAAGTGATTTTGTGTTATTAACGAGGTTCCACTGTATAATGAAATAAAGGAAATGGATGGAAAAATGTTTGAGCCTGTCAGCTTTGCTCTTCCAAGCACTGTGCGCTTTTAAGGAGGAACTGAATATTACCCAGAGATGTTTGGTAAATTTATGCATGAAAACATTTACGTGTACAGCCCCGTATTTCTGGGTTTTTTTTCTTCAAATTATACATTTTCAGGAAAGCTCCTATGTAGTGTTTGTGTATCTCATATTGTTAAAAGTCTGTATAAATTGATTAGGCTGGTCAGTTTTGCTAGAAATTGTGCAGTAGAAATGCTCTGTGCTTTTTTGTTCAATCAATTTAATTTAAAATGTTATTGAAGTGAAACATAACACCAACCATACATGTGGGATGTATATGTTGGGTGACAAAAAAGGATCAATATCTGTTATTGGGAATATCAAATTGTCATGTGAGTGCAAGAAAATCGTATCTGCAATAGCTTCCATTTGTCAGTAATTTGGATTGCACACTGTATAATATCCAGTCTTCGGTCAGTGGTTTTTGAAATGGTTCTTCAGATGACGATGTCACCTGAAGAACCATTTCAAGAATCACTGACATAAGACAGTGAAATTTTGAAGGAATTTTCAAATTCTTGTGACATGTGGTAAAAAAGATATAACTCAGGGCAGCCATTGCAGATACAACTTTCTTGCACTCACATGACGAAATGGAGTTGTCTGTAAAATGATATGGACTTGTAGTGAAATTCAGTGTAATTGGCGAATATTTTATGGAATTCAAAATAAGATAAAGAGCTATTTGCTGAAAGCAACAATTTAAAACTTGAAGATTGATTTTTTCCAATGTTGTCCCAGTTTGTAATGAAATTGTGAATATTATGCATTCATTATGAGCAAATATCAGGTGGAAGTTATAACAAAATAAAGGGAAATTAAAGGGAAAATGTTCGAGCCTGTCAGCTCTGCGCTCTTCCAGGCACTGTGTGCTTTTAAGAAGGAACTGAATATTACCCAGAGATGTTTTGCTAAATTTATACATGAAAACATTTACGTGTATAGTGCCATTTTTTCTGGTATTTCTTATTCAAATAATGTGATCTGTGCAATCATTAATTTTGAAACAGAAAAATCATGCTTTGGTTACCTTGAGACTGCAATAAACATTTATTGAAAAATATTTGATCAAATAGTCATTTTAAACTTGTCAATCACCCCTTACTCTCACCAACAAAAAAGTATTTTTCTAACCCTTTTGACTTATAAATTCTGTATGCATGTGTGTATCAATCAGATTCATTGTTGAAACATCATTGATGAGACTTCAAGGCCTCCTTGTGATGTAAAATTGTGAGGTTCCCAAGGAGAAAAGGACCTTTACATCTTATGTTGTTTCCGACCAAGCATGATTGTATCCATGTAGATATGGCTTCCTTTTAAAGGGGCATTGGACAAAATTATGAATTTTATTTGAGGATGGTTTACACTTCATTTGTTAGAAAATAAACAGTAAATTACCAGATATCAGGAAAATGTTGATCAAAACCTTCAGAAAAGTCACAATTTTGAATTTTATTTTGTTTGTTGATCTTGGGTATGAGACTATTCTGTAAACGTATTTATCGCTGCTATAAATAAAGAAAGAGACCAAACTTTGTAAAATATTCCTTTCACATCATAGATTGCAGAGTAATCAAAAGAAATTTGGAGTTTGCATTAGATCTCCTGAAAATTTTAAAAATTCAACTATATAGAGGGCAGTATTTATTGTTGTCGACAGTGATAATTAAAAAGAAAAGAATATTTAAATATTTTGATATACTACTAGTATAGGGTTTGAATCTGACACTGAAACTTTTTATGCTGTCAAATGATGCAAAAATCTCAAAATGCTGGGGGAAAAGTTTTGGGGATGATGCTGAACTTGTCCAATGCCCCTTTAAGAGCATTTTCATCATGGATTTGCGTAATATCATGTATCCAAGGAACTGAGCTCCCATTTCAATTGTTTGAGAAAATCCTCAGTAATGTTGAGCATCTTCTTGGATTTATCTTAAAATGTATACTAATCTCCAACAAACTGAGCGGCCTCTGTGGAAATGACAAATACTCTCACAATTTCTCAAGCACTCAAGCAATAAATTGTTGATTCTTTTTTTTTTTTTCCTATTACAGGTCTTATTCATCTATTTCTTCACCGACTTACTACGGAGGGCCCATGCTTGTCCAATCACCCCTTTCTTTGTAATTTCACCCCCCCCCAAAAAAAAAATCAAGTTTCACCCTTTTTACTGAAATAGGATTAATTCATTGTTGCAACATCATTGATGAGACTTCAAGGCTTCCCTTTGATGTAAAATTATGAGGTTCCTAAAGAGAAAGGTCTTTTACATCTTATGTTGTTTCCGACTAAGCATGATTGTATCCATTTAGATACATGAGTATGGCTCCCATTTCCCTTTTATGAAAATTTTTTGTCATGGATTTGCCATCATGTAACCAAGAAACTGAGCTCCCATTTCAATTGTTTGAGAAAATCCCCAGCAATGCTGAGCATCTTCTTGGATTTACCTTACAATGTATACTAATCTCAAAGAAACTGAGCGGCCTCTGTGGAAATGACAAATACTCTCACAATTTCTCAAGCAATAAATGTTTGATTCATTTTTTTCTACTACAGGCCTTATTCATCTATTTCTTCACCGACTTACTACAGAGAGCCCATGCTTGTCCAATCACCCCTTTCTTTGTAATTTCACGCCCCCAAAAAATAATTTTCCCCTTTTTACTGAAATCGGATTAATTCATTGTTGCAACGTCATTGTTGACACACCAAGGCCTCCCTTTGATGTAAAATTATGAGGTTCCTAAGGAGAAAGGAATACATCTTATGCTGTTTCCAACCAAGCATGATTGTATCCGTCCTGACAAAAGTTCATCGATAAAGCTCTTTCCCTTCTTGGTGATCTTTCAAACTTTTTTGATACCCCCTCGTAGATATGTCTCCCTTTCAAGAACATTTTCATCATGGATTTGCCATATCATATAACCAAGAAACTGAGCTCCCATTTCAATTGTTTGAGAAAATCCCCAGCAATGTTGGGCATCTTCTTGGATTTTGTGTACTAATCCCTGGCCAAGTAACTTAGTGGCCTCTGTGAAAATGACAAATACTCTCGTCATTTCTCAAGCAATACATGTTTTTTCCTATTACAGGCCTTACTCATCTATTTCTTCACCGACTTATTACAGAGAGCTCATGCTTACCAGATAGAGAAACACAAGGTATGAATGCACGGACATGATTAAGAATATTTTGTTACTTAAATTGAGTCTATAATCACAGAAAAGGGGGATGGGAATGGTGAGTTGTGTACAGGGGAGTTGTTGAGTTTTTTGTAAGGCGAGTTGGGAAGTATGTTGATGTTAATGCACAGAAAAGGGGTTGGGAATGGTGAGTTGTGTACAGGTGAGTTGTTGAGCTTGTAAGGCGAGTTGGGAAGTATGTTGATGTTAATGCACAGAAAAGGGGTTGGGAATGGTGAGTTGTGTACAGGTGAGTTTTTGAGCTTGTAAGGCGATTTGGGAAGTATGTTGATGTTAATGCACAGAAAAGGGGTTGGGAATGGTGAGTTGTGTACAGGCGAGTTGTTGAGTTTTTTGTAAGGCGAGTTGGGAAGCATGTTGATGTCAATGCACATTGTTATTGTGTAATTGATAAATTCTTGAATAATAAATATTAAATAAAAACAAGGGATCAATCAATATAGTCTGCTATGCCTCCCTGATATGTAAATACTTTACACATGTTCGCTGACCACTGTGCCCCATGTAAGCTCCATTCTATACCAAGCATCTGTGACAACCACTGCGGGTGCTGAACCTTGATCAACCCACATATGCACCACCATTGCTGCTGGGATCAGCCCCCCAATTTTTAAGGGTTTTCACAAGGCAATTAGCTGATAGTTCCTTGCCCAAGGGAATTTCAAGCACAGTCAAGCACAGTCAACCTGTTTTGCTACAGCAGAGTTTGGACTTGGGACCTTCTGCATCACAAAATACGTCTTAATGTTTTAGCTAACTTAACTTACAAGCTTATGTCAAATGCTACCAGAAGAAAAGGCAGTTGCACTTCAAACTTGCTGTACAACTCGCCATAATTACTCCTATGAGATAGCGACAATAAATACATGTGTAATTGCCCAATAAATCCCATCACTCAGGCCTACTCATTACGTAACTTGTATTAAGCTTGAACCGATGGCTCCATTTCCTTTCCGATACGATATGCCGAAGTTTTGTATTTGTCACTTGCTGATACGATATCCCATACCGATGTTTATGTTTAAGTGCATTGATGACCAAATTCCCGCTGCACTGGCACTCATTCCACTAACCCTGGAAAAAAACGAGTACATTTCTAGTACTGTACTCGAAATGTACTATTTTAACCACATTCCAGAGGTTCACATTTGGAACACTGATTTGAGTACAATTCTAGTACAATTTGAGTACAAAAAAAGTGTACTAGAAATGTACTTACTTTGATAAAAAGTACATTTCTAGTACTGTACTAGAAATGTACTACCTTATGATTGTACTCGAAATGTACTGTGATGTACTCAAATTTTGTTCCAAATGTGAACCTTAGGAATGTCGAGTACATTTCTAGCACTGTACTATACTGTACTGAATTCATAGAAGGAAAGTACATTTCTAGTACTGTACTAGAAATGTGCCATAATTGTACTCGAATCCTATTCAAAATCTGCACCTTAGGAATGTCGAGTACATTTCTAGTACATACGTTGTACTATAATGGTACTAGAATCGTAGTAAAAAGTACATTTCTAGTACTGTACTAGAAATGTACTATAATTGTACTAGAATTCTGTTCCAAATCTGCACCTTAGGAATGTCGAGTACATTTCTAGTACTGTACTAGAAATGTGCTATAATTGTACACGGATCTTGTTCCAAATGTGCACCTTAGGAATGTCGAGTACATTTCTAGTACATACTGTACTATAATCGTACTAGAATCATAGCAAAAAGTACATTTCTAGTACGGTACTGCACTAGAAATGTACTATAATTGTACTAGAATTATGTTCCAAATCTGCACCTTAGGAATGTCGAGTACATTTATAGTACTGTACTAGAAATGTGCTATAATTGTACTCGAATCTTGTTCCAAATGTGCACCTTAGGAATGTCGAGTACAATTCTAGTACATACTGTACTAAAATTGTACTAGAATCATAGCAAAAAGTACATTTCTAGTACTGTACTAGAAATGTACTGTAATTGTACTTGAATTATGTTCCAAATCTGCACCTTAGGAATGTCGAGTACATTTCTATAGTACTGTAAGCTGGCTGTTATTTGATCTTAAAATGTTAATTAACTACCTACTACATTTACATAATTTATGCAAAAATAAAAAAAAAAATACTTAATATT
>JXSR01S042098.1:0-17480 GCA_000969725.1 Ophiothrix spiculata | reverse complement strand
AGGACTAAATTGGAATCAAGGTGCCCCGTCTAGTCGGGGTACCAGTGAAAAGCAATTACGTCTTGGCTATGTCCAAAATAAATCCTAATGCATTGATTTGTAGAAAAAACCCTATTTGTTTTTCTAATTTTACGAATAAACAAGATGTAATTTGAATTACACTTTGCAATCCTTCTGTGTATCACAGTAAATGAATTTACAAATAGTGTCCATTGCCCAAATTTATTCGGGACTTTTACGTAAGAGATATTACATGCATTCAATTAATGAATATTCATGATTTACGACATTTTTGTTTTGTTTGATTGATTAATGCATGTTTTATCTTATTCTTATCTATTGGAGACAACGTGTGACAAGGTATGGAAACAATTATATATGCAAACAAATCAGTTTGGATGAAATTGAATGCGCAATTTGATTTACTATGGTTGATTGGGTTTCCGCACAAGTAATATCAAGATGGATGTACTTTTCCACCAGATATCAAGTGATGTTTTATATCTT
This sequence comes from Ophiothrix spiculata, assembly GCA_000969725.1. Lineage (NCBI taxonomy): Eukaryota > Metazoa > Echinodermata > Ophiuroidea > Amphilepidida > Ophiotrichidae > Ophiothrix > Ophiothrix spiculata. The sequence goes on along the minus strand of JXSR01S042098.1, from coordinate 16,973 downwards.
GTGACCAGATGCGTTGTTGTGATTAAATCTATTGGGATTTCGCTCTAACTTTGTTGATTTTTATTATTTCAGTAATATGGCTTGATTTGTAATGTTGTTGTGTTGGTGTTCTTTTTTTTTTGGGGGGGGGGGTGGTGGTTGGTTTTTTTGTGTATTATTATTTTTTTTCAAATCAGTGGGAAACTGCTTGTAACACTAACAGTGTAATCCAAAATCCAAACATAATACCACTCTTGAGAAACGAATGATAATGGAAACCAAGAAATATAAGAGTGTCTGAAAAGCAATTGATGTATATTATATTTTTTTCGGTTATTTAACAAACCCATTATGTAAGATGCTGTTGAACAATTAGTTCTAAAAGTGTTATCAATCTAATTTTACTTTTATGACTAATATAAAATGTATACTCTTTGTTGTTATCATTTTGTAAATCTTGGTCTTAATTCAACGTGTTTCTTGTCTCAGGTCTCTTGAGAAATGATCCCTAAATCTCGAAAATGTTGATCTATATGAAATTATGAATGTATACCAAATGAAACAAATATCCAAATATACGGTTATTTCTTTTTTGTTCTGTTTTATCTCATTTTTTTTTATGATGAAACGTAATTAAAAATCCAATTTTAAACCTCTTTATTTAATTGATCCGAAGTGCACACAGATATTCACATCGAAACCAAAGTCCAAATCACTCAAACCTTAATATCAAAATAACATTTTCTTTGTATACAAGTACCATATTGCATTACAAAAACAATATGGTGGTGTCAAACTTTACAGCTCATTTGATTTAGCAATATGTTGATACAGATCATTAACAAGGCTCATTCTCAGATAAAGCGTGCAACTTTGCCGTTTTGGTGTCGCTCATGTTCGTGTTACTAGTTTAGCGTTGTTAAGCCTATTACAAATAATTTGAGTGATCTAGTTAATACATTAAAGTCACATTAGTAACATGTGTGAAGCTAAACATTTTAGCATGCCAGGAAAGTAGATAACGATTAATCTGAAAATGCAAAATCGTTACTTTTCCCCATGTCGCCAGCCATACTTTTTACGTTTTATGTGGCCCCGTTCCTAAAATATTCGGGCATTTCAAACGCAATGCATATTTTTTAATAGCCCGTAATAGGTATTAGTAATGACATATAAAGTTTAATTATATTAAGTATTTAATATGACATAATAGCTTTTTAAATCATGTCGCCAATATTGCAAACAGATACGAACCAAATTCTAAAATCGATAACAAAGTGTGAAAATCAATATGTTGATGGATGATTCCGCATTAGATTTATCAAGTAAACTTCAGTCTTGAATAACATATATGTTATATAGAATTATATATTTACAGTAATGATTTACAAGGATATTAATATCAAAAACACCCTATGTGACTGTCACGTCGCAACAGATACGAACCACACATTTTGTCGCCTTTTCGCAAAACGCGGTACACTATGAGCGAAATAATACACCACAGTGTAGTATGTGTAGAGCTTCTAATTTAGTGTAAAGATCAAGTTTGTAAGAAAACTAATTTTCTCAATAATGAATATTTAAAAAAAGATTCCAACAGATACGAACCAACAGATACGAACATTATAGGGAATACAATGGTTAAAAATCAAGTATTTTTAAAACATATCCCATGCACTTTTTCTTCTTCAGAAGCCATAAGAGTTTATGATTTTGTATGTTTTTCATGAGTTGTTAGTAGTCGAAATTTCAACATTTCTCTAACCAAAGTTGCACGGTTTATCGGAGAATGAGCCTTAAGCAACGTCACTCGATTATCATCAGAAAGAATTTGTTGTAAGTTCCACATTAATATGAGCTTTGAATACTTTAGAAATGGGAAGAATGGTTACAATTGAATTCCATTCTTATTTTAGGGGTTATTTAAAAAGTTTTAAGAATATATAAATTTTACCAACAAGGAGAGTACAGCTATTATGTAAAACATTAACAAAACCTTTAAAATGTAAGATAAACTCAATAGAATTACAGTATCCGCAAAAAAGGACCACGTTTTACTCTTTAAATAAATTATTGCAAAGAACCACCTCCTTGCTTTTCATCCTATAAGCGTGTCACTGATATTAATTTCGCACACTATTCAAGATTTGTTAAGCTTATGATTTGATGGTGCTGAAAGTATCATCAATCAATTCAGATTTTCTGATTTAGCATAAAGGGTACGTCGTTTGTTGTCATTTCCATTTGCTTCCATTGTGTTAACTGATCACAGACACGTTTAAGTCGGTTTCCTTTGATAATGTTTTAAAGAAATGACTACATTTATTTAACTCTTCTATACATACATGCAGTCTCATTATTTAAAGTGTAAAGACTTTTAAAGACGCTTGAAGAACGAAACTCATAGAAAGGACAACAATTTTAGTCGTATCTTACCTTTTCCAAAAGTAATGATGAAAATGTAAAGAATCCGTTATATTTCCTTACTACATTATGTTAACATCGTTTTGAAAGTAGAAAAAAAAACATTTACATCTCAAGATTTACTTTACTCAGCTCTCAAATACAAAAACATGGCTTTGTCAAAAAATAATACCTTTTTTTTTTATTTCGCAATTTTATTTGTTTACTATTCCGTTATTGTTACATTATATTTTCGAAATCTTTTTTTATCAAATTGGAGAATTACATTTTCAGAGAGGTTTTATATACACAAATATAGAGAGTAGATTTTTTGTACAACATATACAACATATATATAAACTTATCCAAATATTTATTTAGTTGATAACAAGGGATGTTAAATACACAATAAGCGTAATATCCCAAGTGACCTAAAGCATGTAAAGTGGCGTACAAGTTTTAAGATTTCACAAGCTAAACATTCTGAAACAATGGTTGACGATATTAAATAAACAAACTCGTGTGTATTTCCTGTTTTCATATTAAACAAGCAAGTCCATATTAGGACCTGCTTGAACAAGAAGTGTTAAAATTGTCATCATCTATATCAGGTATATATCTACTTCTATCTACTATTCTACTATGACTAACAGAAGTTATTCGGTGTTACCATTGTATCGGTTGTAGTCTGATTACAAATACGTTTCGCGTCAAGTTCCTTGAGTAAAATTTCCCCTGAAATCACTTAAATCACCTCATTTATTTGGATGTTTCACACACATGGAATTCATCTCATAGATCAAAATTTGCTATGTTTATTCGTATTTAGTTTAGATTTTATAATAACAACAACACTTACATTTTTAACACTCTTTTCAATTAATTTATAAAAACACATACTGACACTCATTTGATAATTTAATCTCTTGTGTTTTGGTTTCAAAAATAACATTTTCTTTATAAACAAAAAGCATTATTGCATGCAAAAGGCAATATTGTGGTGTCATAATTTCCAGATCATTAATCTAGCAATATGCTGATTTAGATCATTGAGCACCCGTCCCTGTTAATGATTATCGTCAGAGTTTTGAACATCAAATTGATAGATTTTACAAAGATTACATCTAAACTACGAACACAATGATATGTACTACAAATCTGTCCTCAAATAAAATTTGAAAGGGGAAAAAAATATTAATGTTCTTCTTATACTATTAATTGCAATATAATCAAATACGGCTTTGTTAAATTTCACATTTATTTCACTTTTTAAGTACAATTTTGGAGATTACATTTATCAATATTTTATTCTTTTTGTAATTTTTAATAAAATTTTAGAGAATTGAAATTTCAGTAAGACTGTTTACCGTTTAATGAGAGTATCGGCTATCATGACGGATGAATAAACACCTCAACGAATATTTTAAGCTGAGATTCCTTTTAATACTTGCAATTCTATAAGATTCAGCATCTTTTCATAACATGTGACACACATATGTATCAACTTACCAAACTGTTTCGTCAGTTGATCACAAGGGGTGCCAAATTCACAGTAACTGCGATTTTCCTAAATGTATCAAAGAGGCACGCAAGTGTTAAGATTTTATAAGCTGACAAAATGTGAGCTAAAGATGGTAATGTGGGTATTGCAGAAATAATGTTTGAAAATTGACATGACATATTGCCTCGATTGAATTTAACACTTTATGTGTCAAAATATGTTCAGATTGAGCACATACAAGAAGATAGATGTTTGACTGTGTTTGCATTGGAACATATAGAAAATACTTTATGCATCTCACTGGTAGAAATAAATATTTCAAGACAGGATGCATGGCTTTCCATAAGGGTGTGAAATCATAATTCACTCTGCGTTTTTGATAGAATAAATCAATGTTATTCCATATTGTGGTATAAATCTATCTTCAGTTGTCGGAAATAACATTATAAATGAGCATGGAATTTTAGTGTCTATTCCATGTTTTAAATTTTTCAAGTTTAAGTAGCCAACACAAGCTATATTTTCTAGTGAGCGTAGATAATGTTTTCTTTACGCATACCAAAGATTTATACACAAGGCCTGTAAGATGCTAATAAATCTGAAATCTCACTATAATGACAATTTGTAGCTTGTCGTAATGCACAATATACAGGAAATTGTAATCCGATATATAGGGCGTGATGTGAAATTTGATGCTTCTCCAGCACAGTAAGAGTGAAAGGTCCTTTGAGTTTTAGAAGCTCCAGTTAACCTTTTGAATCACGCTTGAAGATCATCATTTGCAGTAAGAAAATTATTATTCCATTAATAATTAAGAATTGTCCATCTGCTCCCTTGAATAATTGGAGCAAGCCTCTACATATCATAAGATATTTAAGTGTTTTCTACGTACATGTATATTGATATGTTTAAGTAACACAGTCTAATTTCAAAAGTTAAAATTGCGCTGTTTGAAGAAATAAAGTTTAACGATATTTAAAAATTCTAAAAGTTGAAGCTAAAAAGCTTTAAAACGTTCCGGTTTAAAACGATTAAATCATTTAAGTATCAGAAGAGGCGCTTTAGCTTTAAACTGTGGAAAGTTTAGACATAAAGAGTATAGCGGATCCAATATGTGTATGGGATCGATCTCCGACTACCTGAATTTGATCATCACGAAAGGTGCCGTAATACAACTCAAGTTGTCATCTAAACCTTGCAGATGTGGACATAGATAGACAGAGATACATTTGGATTATAAATTCATGCCGGGATGTGAATATTTGCAACAATATAGGAAGATAAATGGACGATATGTCATACAGCTTGTGCACTGCAGCTATATTGCACGCTATCATACTGTATCTCCAAAACAGAACAAATCTACAAAATTTCACATAGGTTATGAGAAAAAAATGACCAATATTTTGATACCAATATCCCAAAAATCTTAATCAGACTATGCTCCTAAAAGGTAGGTCCGGGCGAAAACTTTCCACAAACTATACTGAAAAGCTGGAATCAAAACAGGTCACCAATAAGTTATTGATGTTTCAATCATCCTGACAAGAAACATTTAAAAATGCAAGGATTGAATTTTACAAGTATCGACCTTTTTCCCCTTTGGCTTCAAATAACTATAAGTACACAGTAATTAATTGGTCAAGTGTTTTATTCGACATCTACGGGATTAGAAGGCTGATGTTATATTAGCTTTATATAGATTTTTCACCAGAAAACTCTAGGCCTTCTCATTCCAATATGTCTGAAATGTTGTGAAATATTTTCACCAAGTGTACTAAAATGATTATTAAAATCCTCAGCCAAATTTACGAGACTATGACCTGATTTTCGTTCCCTTATCCTGCTTCAGACGTCTTGCTCCTCAGTTAGATTTGATGTTATCACATCAACATTTGGGCGGTCTGCCTTTTGATCTTTTTGAAGTTATAAGGTGCATGCCTAGCCTGTCTTATCTATGTGTGAGTCTCAAACCACTGGGTAAGGTCTTTATTGACCCTCACTGTGCTTTTCGAGATATTGTAGAGAATCAGGAGAAAATGAACTATCTTGCACAGTTGCATGGAAATCCATTGTGTTTTAATCCCTGCACACATTTGTTCTTGCATCTCCATGTTGAATGCATTCTGGTAATCAATGTAACGCAGACCCTCATTGATCACACCAAGCCCGTAATCCAGAGGAGGGTGGTCGTGGCAACTATTGCATGGTTGCCGTTCTTATCGTATACGATCCCGACTGCGTCGATGTGACTCATGTCCTATACCGCCTCTATAAGAAACATCGTGGGAAAATACAACTTACGGGATCGTGTGGGATTGCCGCTAAAATTATATTGCTAATCGGTAAAAAATATGATAACATATATAAAAAGTGGGGTTCACGCGTGAACCCCAGCGGATTTAGGATAACATAATTATACTAATTACGATAAGAACACTTTTGTAGTTTTTTGAGGAGAGGTAAAAATATGATCTTTGGAATTTTTTTCTTCAATACGTGAGTCACGTGACCGAACAGAAATACACGTAAATCGTACCCTAAATTTGAGTTTTAGAAATCCCTCGTCCCTAAATCTAGTGGATGCTATTTATCGTGTCCGCCACCGCCTGCCCGTAATCAGTGGGGGTGCAGTGGGGGCGTCGCACCTCCCCAAATTTGACAATGTACAAAAAAAGGTCCACAAAAAGTCCCTCAATGTCCACCAAAAGAACACCAAAAGCACCAAAATACGTAAATGTAGGTCGTTTTTAATTAGTTTAGGGTCGACCAAAACGAAGATTTTTCCTCCAAAAGGTCCACTTGTTGAAAATCCGCACCCCCTTGAAAAAATCCTGGCTTCGGGCCTGGATCACACAGTTCGAAACTACTACTGAGAGCAGTTGTTTCTCTTTGTTGTCAAGATCTTCTTTTGACGTTTTATTAAAACTTCTTTGGTCCATACGTCTTCTATTTCAGTATCAGTGTCTGTGACAAGTAATCTGCAACAAATTGTTATTTTGAAATATTCTCTGATGTTTATATTTTGGTTGTCCTCTTGGGTATTGCTTTGCTTGTTAGCCTGCGTTTCATGTTGACAAGAACAAGCTGGCGGTCCAAAACCAGAATCTGCGCTTGACAAACCCCTGTCTATGGATTTGCTACTTTTTCATTTTCTATTGACCACATTTATACCGTATTCCAATCCGATATTCCCAGTCTGATCCATATCTTGGCATTAAAGCCGCCAATGATGACTTGATTATCTTGTGAAGAAAGAAGGGGAAAAAGCAGTTTGCTTTGTGTTGCAGTTAACCATAAAAACATATTTTTTTTCTCTGAGAAAACAAAAATAAATTTGGCTGTTGCAACAATTTGTGTTTGCGGCATCCTAAGATATAGGGTTGTATCAAATGAAAGCTTTTCGGCAGCTCTGTTGAGTAAGATGGGTGATCTCTACTATACACACGGGCGGTGTCATTTCCAGACCATAAGAACTAGAATCCCTCTTTCTGAAAATGAACTCAAAAAATAGAAACACTCTACAAAAGAAAAGGCTTTAACTATGACACTTTCAAGAATGCTAAAAGAAAGCATTGGTCAAAGTTGTTAGGTTAGTTGCACGGAAAGCCCTAATGGCACGCTTATTTTTTAAATCTCTACTAAGATGTGTGGTGTCATTTCTAGACCATAAGAACTAGAATCCAAATATTTACTCAACCACAAACAAATAAGAATACTCTGCAAAGCGAAAAAGCTCTAACTATGGCACTTTCAAGAATGCTTAAAAAATGCATTGATTGAAGTTGTTAGGTTGGTTTTAATTACACGGAAAGCCCTAATGGCACGCTTAATATTTTGATTTTATTTAATCGGAACTTTGAATGGTAAAGGCGCGTTGTATTAGAAAACGCTTAATATATCGACATATCCGATGTCCCACTTATAACAGCATCTGCAAGCGAATTCAAAACCTTTGCTTTACATTACAGGTTCAAGTGATGGAAGCTCTCGTACTTGGCTGTAGTTTGTAATAAGATAATATTGCTTATTCGCGATTACATTTTACAATCTCTAAAAATCTTACCACTAAATGCACTGCATTTGGATCCAGGCAAACATTGCGCTGTAAAAACTAAAATGGAACTTTCTTTGTACTTAGGTATATTTCTTTACTGGGACTTTCTTCTTTGATGCTAAGATTTCCTGCACAAAATATGTCATGCACGTAGCAGATTACACATTGCTCACTTCCATGACGAGATTTCGAGTAGTTGAAGGAGCAGAAGGTTTCACTTCATGCCCGGACTATTTTACAACTCACAAAATTTTCATTTGTATTCGTTCTGCACACTATCTTTGATTTAGGTTGCGTAGGAACCTTTCGTTTGTTTGGAAATACAATCAACAAGGAGTTTAACATTGCAGTCTCCTGCTTAAATGCTACCGCGTGATGTTCTGATAATGCATTCAAATAAGCATTTACTCGTACTAATATTCGACTTTGACTTTATCTTTAGCTGTAAAAACAGGTCAGGAGTCATATTTCCATTCCCATTACATTTTATGGCACGAAATGGAATATGTAAACCCATTCTGCTACCTAAAGTGATTTCAAGAGGATCCAGAAGTGTTAGCAGATTTCGACAACGTTGGATTCAAAAGGCAGCATTGAATTTCACCTTCTGTTGTATATCGGATTACAATTCATAGTTTTCTGCATTGACTTTGTTTTATCAGTATTCAGGTAAAGAACCAATTGTAGACAATTTTATGTGGTGACACTCAGCATTAATAATGCGTTAATTTTCGCATAGTGTCACCCCGTGTGCAATTAAAGGGATTTGCCCATAATTCTCCATAATTTGTAATGACTCACCCCAAAAAGGGAAACTTTTCAAGAAACTGGTGAAAATAAGCAGCAAAAAATAAAGACTTATTAATAAGAATTTGCAGCAAATTTTCTGTTGTAAGATTTGATCGCTTTGATCAATTTCAAAAAGTAAGGTATCATTTTTGAGTTTAGAAAATGCTGTAACAGATGAAATGATAAAATAAAAATTGATATCATCTGGCAGGAAAAGTTCCCCCTTTTGGAATGAACCATCACACTAAAAAAAAGTCTACAAAACCATCAATTTGTACTTACTTAATAGTGCAAACACAAATACACAAATAAAAGTCGGCAATCAACATAATTCTTTTAAAAAATGAGTTAAATCAACCTAGTTTTAACTCGAATTGTGTGTCCTTTCCCCAGCTTTCATACTTGTCGGCTATAGTTTCTTTAAAATATCCCTCTTGGACAGAAAATGAAAGTGTTTCTCTTTTATTTTGACTTTTTCCACCTCATTATTTAATTATAATGGATTGAATTTGACCCGGTGTAGTAGGAATGCAATTCCCTCGTTCTTATTGTCTGGGTTGTACAGTATAGGCTAACAGTTTCACGCTTTATTCCGTTATGGTCTATGGAAGGCGGACTACCATTTCAGGGGGACTACAATTACTTTCACACCAGTTTAAAGCTGATTCAAAGCATCATTCAGCTGCAAACTGGAATTTTTGGATTACCGGTTTAATAGGAATCACGGTCCCCTGATCAAAGTGTCCTGGTTGTACGGTATAGTATACGCTAAAAACTCTCACGCAACATTAGGTTCACGTTTTATTCCGTTATTGTCTATGGAGGGCGGACTTTGACTCCAGGGGACCTTGATTACTTTTACACCGGTAACCAAAATTCAGAGTTTGACATGTCTCTAATTTCAACATTTCTTTGTTTTTTACAGTGGTAATTTTGTATGGGCATGCTGTTCCTACAACAAAATTGTCATGTGTGGGTATTTCAGAATCAGGATGATGGGTAATCCCTTTAAAATAATTAAAAAAAAATATTTGTATTCCTGTGTATATCAAGATACTAATTGCTTTGATTGTTGGTTTTGAAAGCAAACATAACTGTACATGTACATCATGATATCGAAATAATTTTACTTAGACAATATAAATATATTTTTCTTTAAAAAAGCACAATTACACACACGTTTATACGAATTCAATATTTTATGCAAATGTAATATTGATCATAAACCCAAGAAGAAATGCCACATTTGAAGGCCAAGTTGTATTGCGAAGGAAATGCGTAGTGCGTGTTAGTATACGCTTCTTTTTTACAATCAACCGTTTGGGTGTTAAATTTCTTGGCAAATATTGACGTGTCTGTGAAAATTGTGGAGATGTCACTCAAGAAGAGAACGATTGATTTTTGAAGCACACTAGTGAGTTAAAAGTGTTTGTATGTCTTGATTAACACCATATGTAAGAGCCTATAATATGCGTTATTGTCTTCTAGCAATGATGATTACAAACGATCACATCATCTCTGTCAAGGCAATGCACACATTCAGCCATTTAGATAATCAGCCATAGGGTATTAGTTTTGAGGATGTTTTTATATAGAGGCGGGGATTCACGTTGTCATGGTTGTTGTCTAAAAACAAATCCTAAATGTTTCACGCCCTAAGAGCTAAGAACATTGACTTCTTCCAATTTAAAATGCACTATTAAATGATTTCTCAAATATGTTTATATAATGACCTAGATTTGTTATTTATTCAAGGAAAATAACAATTTAATTTAAATATCCTTATTCCCATACTGCATTAATTATGAATTACCTATACCAACCATATCAATTACGTGAGAAAATCTTAAGAGAGACTTTAAAGGTATGTACAGTATTTTGTATATATAAACCGTATATTAGGCTCATCCAAATTGACCACAGTGGAAATAAGTGTACATTTATGTATTCTTTTTTGTTTGTTCCCTAAATAAAACTAAATGAAATGACTCAACTTTTTACTCAACAATGAGGGTTGTTCCCTTTTTAGTCAACATTCTCAGGCGCGAAATTTAATATTATCACTGGCGATAAAAACATAAAATAAAATAATTACCATGAAACGATAATATCTTCTTTACAACTATAAAAATAATGACGATGCAATTGCAAAAGAATATTAACCTTTGGTACGTTTTCTTACGCAGAGATATAAATCCATGAGGTCATATTTCAACCACTCGAGAAAAACATCCTAAAACAAATTTAAATATATCTACTTCACTATATTGCGTTAAAAATCAAATTACATAAATTGACGTGGTTAAGCGATAAGATTATATGACAATATACACAATAATTTAGAGACATCAGTGGCTTCTTTTAACAAGGGAAATCTCAACGAATCTGCCGAAGGGTATTTGTTTGAGTAAATTGTAGTATTTCTTCTCATTCGTGAAGTATTAAGACAGTATGCAGTATTTATTAGTAATCTCGGAGTTTACCTCCTTTAAGCTTGAGGCCTGATAGTATTAGTTTGTAATAATCATTCGTTTTGTTTGTAAAAACAAAAACTTAATTAAAATGCGCACTATCAACCCTTGAGCACATGTGTTGCATTGAAATGACACCTCTATATACCCCCCCCCACCCGAAAAAGAAAAAAATGCAGAAATGTAAAAAAAAACCCTTTTGTCGTATGCAATTATGTACGTACATCAGTTAGATAGAAAAACAAAAACAAAAACCAAACGTTGAAATGCCCAAGTAATTAATGTAATAAGCTAACAGCGAAAGTAGAGTCTGAAAGGCTCGAGCGTTCCGCGTTACCTTGAAGCCATTTTCTAAGTGGGGTGTCGATACTAACATAGTATAAAAATCTGGTTTTTAAAAGCCTACAAGCGCAGCGTCATTGTCTTCCAACATTCAACTTGATAAATGTCACCATCATTCAATGGTGCTATTAAGGCAATGCATACTAAAAGTCATTCAAATAATCAGCCTTCGGCTAGTACTTGATGCGACTTATTTCTTTAGGTTCAGAGCAGGCTTATCATGTTAAGGAGTATTTTGCTAGGTTAAAGATTTAAAATGAATGAAACTCAGTTTATTACATTTATAAAAATGAATTCTCAAGTGTGTTTAAATATGATCTCCTGGTTTTGATCTCTAAAACGAAAATATCATCGCATACTGTGCTTACTGTTGACCTACCTCAGATCATTAACACAAATGAGAAATCTTCCTATATATTTTATATAAAAGAAAGACTCGGGGTTATGGAAGCTATACGTATTCTTTTATGTGTCACTAGATGTCCATGTACTGCTTGAAGTTTAAACTAAAGTGTTTTGTATGTAAACAGTTTCCTCCATGTTTTGAAATTATTGTCATAATTGTGTGTAGGGGTTGGGGTGGGAAGGTTGTGTATTCGTGTTAATCTTAGATCTTTTTCTCAAATATGAAATTGCTGATGCATACATTAACCATAAAAGGATACTTTAAACCTATCCTTACAAACATATCTTTAATTTATTCGAAAGCACTTTGGCTTAATACAAACAGAGTAATCATGCTATAAAATTTCAACCTGTTAATATGTAAAATAAATAACAGCCTCAGATAACCAAATGTTTGAAATATTATAAAATGTATTTATTTATGTACCCATTAATGATTTAAAACATTTTAAATCTTCTAAATCATTTAAATATGCACAATAAATGATGATATAAATTTCTGCTGAATATGGATAAATTGATCGACTATCGCGAAGTGTCAAATGTTCCATTGTGTGGTACCATCTAATGAATGTGCGATGGTGCACTCAGTCGAAGTGAATCAAATCAGAGATTGAATTTCATCGAAATTAAACAGCATTACATCTTGGGCTATCTCAATTTATACCACATGTGCACTCTTGTTTTGTATATTATTTATAGAATAGATGACATCAATAATACATGATTCTGATGAATTTTACATTAATATGGTACACATGTGATTCATGTGTATCACAAAATATTTTTCTGTAATTTGTCGAAGTCTCGATATAAAATTCACAACCTCTTTTGTGATATCAAGGATTAAGTTGCTTCCTTAAGTTAATTCTTGGTATTCTCCTTGGCTGTCAGCCCTCCTCATCCAAACAAAACCCTGTTCCTTTATAACTACTTAATAGATAATATCTATAATGAAAATAAGTCGGATTTTACACGAAGGAGGACTCAGAAGAACGGGGACAAGATCAATCTTGTTAAACCTGTGAGCAAATCTGTTTATCGGGCTTTCAAACTGCACATATAATATTCTCTAACAATATCAAAAAACTAAAACAGAAATGTTTAAGAACAAATATGTTATGGGAAAAAATCTAAATAGAAATGTCATTCTCTATTTTTTGGTGAAACGCTCATCAAGCACAAATTTTAACATTTAACGCATGCTTATTTTGATAAAGGTCAATAAGGACTACACACAAGATAGGATAATATTTTTCTTGAAAGAAAAATACAAAACAAAAGAAATCTACAGCCAAATAGTGTAAGCAGGATTTAGTAATTTTTTGTAAAAGAAAATTATTATTTAAGATGTACTAGCACCACCTTATCAAGAAATATTTTTCTTGAAAGAAAAATACAAAACAAAAGAAATCTACAGCCAAATAGTGTAAGCAGGATTGGTAATTTTTGTAAAGGAAAATTATTATTTAAGATGTACTAGCACAAGAAATTGATAATTTCTTTATGAGATATTTTTAAGACAGCTGTCCTCCTCAGAGTGGTATCTCATCAATTTACTCATAAAAACACATCTCTATTTGTTAAGAAATTCAACACCCAAACAGTTGACTCAAGGAGAAAAAGCGTAGACCAACACGTTATGTGTGAATTAACACCATCGAGAGCGTCCTTAGGACTGCTCGTTTCCTTCACACTACAAGTCAGCCTTCAACTGTAGTATATCTTCTTGAATCTTGATTAATATTTCATTTTCATGACCACGCATGAGTTCAATGCAATAATAAAGTGTGTAAATAAAAGGTATTCAGATATTATAGGTTGCTTTTGAAAAGATACAAATCGATCCTTAGGAGTCAAACCAAATAAATTTAGATATAAAAATTACACAGATGAAGTGAATTTTTAGATTTTTCTGACAGCACTGAATAACACTTCCGATATTCAAGGTATACAATTTATAACATTGTTTAACTCGCTTGCATCTAAAATCTGCTTGACATAAACCAACAACCAAAATCAAGAGCGCTTTGTGTGATCGATTTGCGTGCTGAGTGAGTTTGGGTATAACAAAAAATATCTAACAGATCATATTTGTACAATGGTTTTGAGCAAGGGATTTTTTTAAAAATGGTAAGTTGTTGAAAAAAACCTTCCCCTGATATAACTTTTAAAACTCTAAGCACAATTTTAAATATCTTATCAGGTATCAGCAATAAATAGGAAAATATAAAATCCTCCATGAAAAAAAGTAAATTTGAACCATTCAAAAAATACATAAAGTTGAAAAGTTAATAAAACCACGTATAAACGGTCTAATTATGTGTTTGTTGTCGGAATAAGATGACCTTGGTCATTGAAAACAAAAGAGTTCACAACAATTGAAGGAAAGTATGAAATAGTGACAATATTGCGAATATCATCGTGCAGGATTCAGATTTTTTTCGTCTTACAATTGAATACAAACAAGTGTTTGAAATGGGTCTGGATTAGGTTTAAAATAGGTCTGTTTTTTAGCTATAGCACTTTCCTTCTAATATCATTTCTACTTGTAAGCAGAATAATTCGGTCATTAAACGGTTGGTTAAACTATTTACGAACAACCAGGTCCAGATAACAAATTTACAATTCACAAACGGCTGAGACTACTCTATTAAGTATTTGAGTAAACCCACGTAAGTAATGGATGTTATGAGCTTTCACTGAGGAGGAAACCATGTTTTGCCTTTGGCTAAATGCACATCTCCCACTGGATGTGTCGATACTAACACAATATTTAAAAGGCCTCCAGGCACACGTGAATACCGCCCTGGTAATGATTGCCAATAAACATAACATAACGTCTCAGTGCTATTAAGACAATGCACTTACTTAATCACTCATATAAGATGCCCTTTGGCTGTTACTTTAAGATATCATTTTATTTTATAGTGCTTGCCAGCTTAAGATAGATACCAGTGTATGTAATATGAGCGATACAAAAGAACTTCATATTTGAGGTTGAGGTTAATTTCCTAAAAGCGGTGTATTCTCAAGTGTGTTTCCACGTATAACACCAGATTCATATATGCGTTTAAGAAGATGATATGAGTAAATTATCCATATGACCATACACAAAATTATTACAAATTTTAGAGGGGAATTTGACATGATTATGTAGATCGTTAGAGTTGGTGATTCATCTTACACTATCCCCTCTTGCAAAATACTATACTTTGTTTGTTTAAAATAATCATCATTTATATAAATACCTTTATAATAGAATAGATATCAAATGTTAACAGAGGCAATTAATGTAATTGGGTCACGATAGAAAACGAGATTAAATATCATATACACGGATATAAATGGTATGATACGGTTTCGTTAAATCTTGTTAACTGTAAGTTCTTGTAAATTCAAGACTTTAAAGGGGCAATTCATGATCCACTTTTCACCCTCAAGGTCACCACTATAAAATTTAAGTTTTTTAGCTTATAAGAATCCTCAAGTGGTATATGTTACGATCCCCAAACCATTCGTTCATATGTGCTTGCATTTTTGAGAAAAGTGAGAAAATGTGCCATTTTCTAATTATTGTCGGGGCCCCGACAGTAATTACAATACAGTAGTCTATGGGGATTTTCAAAATGCTGAAAAGCTTGTAACTTGGAAACGAACGGTCGGAATCAAGTGAAATTTTCAGTATATATTTATGTTGTACTCTTCTTTTTATTTAGCTAGAAAAGAGGCCACATCATGAATTGCACCTTTAAGTCGTCAGTTCAAACCAATATTTATCTAATGATGTATTTTACACTCATTTTAATGATACTTTGTCTATTCTGTTGATTTTGACAATAAACCGACAATTATATGTAAACAACTGAATATTATTCATCTTCTGCAAGCATCATCTCGACGATTGTTAACACAACTGTTAGGTATTTGATGTCAACTTTACGTCTAATTTGTGGGATTGCAAAGTAAGAGATACATAAATCTATGTTCGAAATGAATGTGAACCCTTCCTTTAAAGCTCTGTCACACATCACGAAACGTACGAATAACGAACTAATAACGTACACTAGTTTGGTCATTGAAATACATGTAATCGATTACCAAACCAGTGTACGTTATCAGTACGTTATTCGCACGGTACGGTGATGTGTGACATGGCCTTTACGAATAAATGTGACAGAGAGGTGATATTCAAGACCAGAAATTAATCCGAGTGACAACTCGAGGGGTAGGTTTAAGACGCGCATTGTCATTAATCTCACCATTAGCAATCAAAGCACAGAGATTGAAGCGCGCTGAACGAATACTAATAATGCATGAGAAGTATTGTAATCCAATCCGAGCGTGAAGTGAAACCTTCTGCTCCTTAAACCTCTTGAAATCTTATCAAGGAAATGAGCAAGGTGTAATCTGCTACGTGCAAAGCATACTTTGTGCAGGAAATCTTAGCATCAAAGAAGAAAATCACAGCAAAGGAAATTGTATACTTAAGTACATAAAATCTTACCCTAGTAATTAGCCTACTATCTGAAGATTCGGTTGAAAAACTAAAACCGTCAGGAGCATTACGCATTACAGAGTGTGTAAACCCGCTAAACAAATAGAACCAAAAATTGCTGACAAAATTTGAAGACAAAGGATACCAATGACATCTCCAGAAATCTTCCTATCACTGACACAATTTCTTCCATGGAAGCAGCAGCCACGCATATTATGATAAAAGCACCCAAAGCAAACATTCATATTTCCGCTGTTTGTCCCCGAACAAAAGGACACGTTCAACATAAAGTTGAAACTCTAAACGAAGCTCTCAAAGACTTGTGTAAGCGCCTCAACTGCAATTTCGTTGATTCTACTGTCTACATGACTTATAGGAATGGATCTATTGACTCAACACAGCTCGCCGATGGCCTTCATCTGAGTGATCGTGGTGCAGAAACATTCTTAAAAACTCTCACGGACTCTGTAACTGCACTTAAAAAATCCCGCGAATCATGGCAAACTGTTCAACGGTCTAAGAAAG
>JXSR01S042093.1:9109-21253 GCA_000969725.1 Ophiothrix spiculata | reverse complement strand
ATGCTTTGGGTCATACCACTCCGTAGAGAGGTATGCAAATTAGTTTCAGTCAACATCGTTTCAGAGGTAATCAGCCCAGTGTAATAGTTTTGATGTGTCTGTCAACAGGCATTGGTAGTTACAATTTTCAATGGTCTTATTTATATCAGAAGACATCAATGGTTGATGGGTCAGTTTGCTCTTGTTACTTGACAGAGTTAAAAATGTCATAAATTTTAAAGAAATGTGGCTTCGCCATAGACTACAATGTAAATGTCGAACATGTTGGTCGGCAAAAAAAAGTGCTCTATTATGAATGCTGGTTATTGGGAAAAATCAGACTGCTCTAAAATGAAAAGGTAAAGCAAGGGAAATCAAAATCAAAGTAAGTTTAGGGGTTATATTGTGATTTTCTGGTTGACTCGGATCAGCGGTACAGATACACTTCGTCATTTTTGTAGTCATTTTCAATCAGAATTTTTTCATGGTGTTCAATTTTCACCACTATGTTGAATTGTCATTCGGAATGAACATTTTCATTTTAATTTTTTCTCATGGTGTAAAATTATTTACCATATACCAATAGTTCATAATAGTGAAATATTTTTCACATCACGGCATATTTTGCAATGATTACTCATCTGTAGTATTTTGATTATTCATAGTACATTACTTACATTGATAATCGTTGTTTCCAAACAATACCATAATTAGCTTGGTCTTTTATTATAATCTGTAATCTGTCCTTAACAGGTACTTTGGATTTTATTTTGAAGAAAAGAATTGTTCACCACTTCATATTTCTCCAATGATAAAATTTCTATTTGGAATGTTTGCCACTGTCTTAATTTTTTATCATTATAATTGGAGTTTTAGCAGATTATTCTGATTGGTAATATTGTCTGGAAACTCAAGGTCAATATGCATTCAGTTGTCTGGATTTTACAATTGGAAGAAATGACGAAGTCTATCTAGCCCTTAAGAAAATGTTCAAACATACACAGAGCTAGTGGCATCAATTTCAATTATATGCACTAAATGTAGTAGAGTTGACAATAACCCAAGGTCAGAAAGTCTCCAGTAGTAACATTAAGGCATATTTCTTACATCTTCTCTGGTAAAGACTATTCAACCCACTGTGAGCTTGGGGAAGCGGGTTAGTGTAGCGGTATTTCCCTCGCTTTGCACCAATGAGGTTCCGGGTTCGAGTCCCGCGCTCGGCGCTTTATGTGCATTTGGTTTTCAGTCCATGCTGGCTTCCGCAGGTTTTTCTCCGGGTCCTCCGGTTTTCCTCCTGCACTAAAACTGAATATTAAAGAAAGATCTAGGACCCCAATGGAAATAAGCTTCATTAGAGGCTTTCTTGGGTTATCCTTGGTTATCAGCCTAAAAAATTCTTTCTTTCTTTCCTAGCTGTGTGTACAAGTTTTAATGGTTGCCAAGGTTCACCAAACTACTACGTAATTACTTTAACAGCGAATAACATATGCATCATACATTTTGTGATAAGGTCTTTAATGACCATGTATACTTCCTCATTATTTTGTCAAGTCTACTAGAACAGAATTTGAGATAATTGGAAAAATGCTGACCACTTGCAACAGGGGTGTGAGAGGCCAGTTGACAAAAACGAGGAAAAGCGTCGTAAAATCAGGAAAAAGGTCAAAAACAGGCTGAAAATGAATAAAAAAGCTGAAATTTTAACACGATTTTTTTTTTCAAAAACGAGGAAATCAGCTGAAGAGAGGAACTCTCACACCCTTGTTGCAAAGACTGGCAGCGCAGACCTCTATCACATATCTTCAGCATAGAGAAAACAAATCTTACAAAATCCAGTGAATCCTGAATCGCTGGGAAGACTAACAGTGCAAATTGCATTAATTTTTCACTGTACACAGCCTGACACTACGCGTTAAGTTCACCAGCGTTGAGCAAAACGTTTCTGACCTAACAATTTACTGTAGGCCCTATATTAGGCTATGTCCTCTTATGGCTATTGCATAATGTTCAGATCTGCTACCTACATATCTTGGAGTCAAACTAAGTGCACTATGAATCACCTATAATAAATGTTACTTATGTTATAGTTATGAAAGTTATAGCACCAACACCAGCGATATTTATATAAATATGATATTAGAAAACAATTCCACCAATTATGCAACAAAATTATAGTTGATGTTATTTGCCAATAATAAATGCCCTATTGTGTTTTTCTATATTCAATGTTCATCAAAATATTTTAATACAAATTCAAATATATCTTTTAGGTTTGAAAGGGAAAAAATCTAGCAAAATGTTGAAGGATGTTTTAAAATTTCAAGCAGGGGGCTATGGGTCAAACTAAATTAAAAATAATATATCTACAACAATTATATATGGCAGAGATAATAGTGTTAATATTAACATAACGATTGGGTTGACTTTGCCACAACAAGACAGCTGTTAAATGGTGGTTGTGTCATCCCTAAATGACTACAACAAATGTATATATCACTAAATTGAACCAAGTTTTTAGCAACTGTTTTTAATTGTTTAATTAAAAATATTCATTTCTAAGTACAAAATCCTCTTGAAAACGAATGAAGTCCTGGATGCAGACCTGTGCAAATATACTGGTCACATTATCACTAATTATCATGGATGCAGGTGCAGATTAGTTGATCCTGGCAGTTGATTGGCAAATGACCTGCAATCCTGGCAGTTGATTGGCCAATGACCTACAATCCTGGCAGTTGATTGGCCAATGACCTGCAATCCTAGCAGTTGATTGGCCAATGACCTGCAATCCTGGCAGTTGATTGGCCAATGACATGCAATACTGGCAGTTGATTGGCCAATGACCTGCAATCCTGGCAGTTGATTGGCAAATGACCTGCAATCCTGGCAGTTGATTGGCCAATGACCTGCAATACTGGCAGTTGATTGGCCAATGATCTGCAATCCTGGCAGTTGATTGGCCAATGATCTGCAATCCTGGCAGTTGATTGGCCAATAACCTGCAATCCTTGGCAGTTGATTGGCCAATGACCTGCAATCTCTCATTTGATTGGCCAATGACCTGCATTCCTGGCAGTTGATTGGCCAATGACCTGCAATCCTGGCAGTTGATTGGCCAATGACCTGCATGTAATGCTTAGGGATTTGTTTGGAGTACTATGCGCAGGATATGTGGGGCACATTACTTTCCTGAAAAGCTTAGATGCAGAGAGCTATACAATATTAACCTTTTCACCAAAGCCTTATACTACTCGAACTCTCTAAAAGGCACCCTGCAGTTATATTGACTTTTGAGAGATGATTAGAAGTAATGTGTTTTAGTTCAATTCTGACTAATTATGATTAGCTTGTACCAGCCTACTGTGTAGATATTCGCAGTGGAATTCTGATTACCTTTAGCCCAATGAAGTCTGTAGCGCTGTGGCAAAGAAGCAGTCTTCTAAGTATGATAATATCTAAGCAATGATTAAGATTTGGCAGCAAATTTTAGAATTTGAAGCTCAGATAGGACAAACTTGTACAGACCTTGTCCTCATCTCCAATGCCATCAATGGACTTGGATTTAAGAGGCTTTCGAAAAGTGTGTGTGGCTTGAAATTGGAACTTCTTGGAGCTTGTTGGTGAGTTTCTAGGAGAGCCTTTAGGTGATGCGCAGGGTGATTCTCTTGGTGAGGCTGGTGGTGTTAATGGAGATAAGTACCTACTCTGGCCCTGTAGGTTTGGAATGGTAGCATTCTTTATTACAATGCTAAATTCCCATAGCATAATCACAATAACTAATTTCAAATCATTTTATAAACATGGACATTTGTCATTTAAAATTATACATCAAGCTGACTGTGAAAATGGTTGCAGCTGTACCAAATTGCACTGTCCTTTTAATTATTTATCATTTCTTGGCATTTGCCACTTTTATTACAGATTATAAAACATTATTTTCAGGATTATTCCCAAATATAACATACATGAAGTCATAATATAATTGCATACACTAATACAAATTGGTTTTCTGCTTTCAATTTGTATGGGCAACAGAGTTTCATTCTGATTTCAACTTGAGTATCCTATTTTCCTTTCTGGGTTATGGTTCATACCTTATTTTCAGGGGAGGTGTAGCATTGAGCAAACGAGACAAACAATACTCAATTTCTTAATATAATAAAACTGACAGAGTATAACAACTGCTGAAAGACTCTCCCAGTGTTTCCGCTAAGGTTTTTGAGCTTGCGACAATTCGAGCTAGTTTGATAAAGTTTAAGAGGTGCTTGCGCCAAAATCATGAGCTGTGGCTGACAATTGGCTCAATAAAGCTAGAAAAATATCTTTCTCACACATTTTCAGAAAATGCGCCAATTATCACCAATCCTACGCCAATGGCGCACCATACGGCCTTAGTGGAAACACTGGTCTCTACCATATCTGCATAAGGTCCAATTTTACATCAAATGAACCTATTATTTGATTGATGTCCATTCACACTCTGATCAGGATGCTTTATCTATGTGTGTTCAAGATGCATGCAGCAGATTGGTATCATCAGTATTCTTATATGAGATTGTACAAGAAATGGGTTTCATACAATCTTCTGATCATCAACTAATTCAGAACATGCATCTGCCAGTTGCAAGCTGCAATAAACTTTTTATTAAGTATTTAGTGTCTGTGCTTCAAGTTAAATAACCCTCGTGTTAGTTTTACATGACCAGTCATCATTTGGTTAAACCATCTCAAATTCAGCATTTCATGACAAAACAATTGGTTAATCATTGTGCAGGACATCAGAATAGAGAATACACTCCATTCAGTGCAGCAAGACAAATCTTGTTTTAGTACACATATAAGTATCACCCATGCATTGCCATATCAAGAAATCCCGGTTGCATGCATGCAGAATACCTCGGGTAAAGCTAAGCGAGTAGTTGCAACAGTGGCCCTGGTCCTTTTCAGTGGACTTCCGTCAACTAGAATATTAGGAGACATACGCCCTAGTGTGGCGTGCTGAAAACACACAGCAAAGTGGCATTAACACATTGATTGGAAAAAGAAATTGTTTATCTCACATTCTGGGTGATGCATTTATGCAGACACATTAGGGATTATACATTGATCACATAACAAATAAACATGACCACACATGCACACTGTTTATAAAATGATATGTTCATGCCTAAAAAGGAAAATAAGGGATTAATGCAGAAGAAAAGGCACTGAAACAAGTAGTGTCACTGAGGTTCTTGTTGTAAATTGACAAGTGCATAAACACTTCCAAATATTGGACACTTCCATTACATTAACATACACCTACAGTCAAATACCCATCAGTTATAGACCAATCCTATAATTGACATACTCCTGTCGTTGATGGGGTAAATCCACAGAATCGGACGGAGAATCGGAACTCAGATCAAGGCAAAGAATGATAATACCCTCCCTGGCCTCCTGAATTCTGATTCCCCATCCGATTCTGTGGATTTACCCCATCAACGGCGTAAGTATGTCAATTATAAGAATGGTCTATAGACCAATTCGACAGAACCATTCCTGCGGTGTCCCCGATGCCGATATGCAATGTCCCAAGATGGATCGACTAGTGAATTGGATACATTTCATTAAGCACAATGCATGCTGTCAAGTATGTACTTCATGCATTACTTGTCTCATTCAAATGTCCCTGAAAGTGATAATTGTGGTTCTCTCAATAGAGGACCAAACACAGTAATAGCTATATCACACTCTCTTGCCCAACACACTTGTGACATACATCCATTCTGAATGTGTCTCTTACTACCCTAAACTCACAACATACAAAGCCCAAAACATGCAGTGAAACTCCTTTCTCCTCTCCAGGATTCAGTGTAGGCAAAGGAGAACAACCACCATAATTCTCTACACTGATTGGTAAATAATTTTCACAAAAATAAGAGCAATACCATTCCAAAACTTCAACATACTTTCCATTATTTTAAAAATCATTCCTATATTTTGTATGCAAACAACAGGCACATGCATTGACATATTCCTAAAATCATAGATTAAAGAAAGTACAGATAGGAAACAGGTCTATCTGCACCCTAAAAATTCGGCTAAGTTAGGTGATTGCGCCACGCGGGCTTCATGCCTAGACTGACGCTGAGCGAGTGTGTAGTGACTCCGCTGTGCGTTTTGTCGCACGCTACTATTACTTGACTACAACGCAATACGCATCTTACATTTTTCCGCCAAATTGTACGTTAGCAAAGAACAACGCATGACTGGCTAAATAGTTGCATTCTCAGTCAAATTACCATTTGTGGGCTGCTCTGGCAAAATGAGAGGAAAGTCACAAGTCAACTTTTTGAATAAATGGCATCTTAAGTAAAAATCGGGTGAAAAAGTAAAATTTCGTTTTTTGACATAAAATGCCTTCATTCACAAAAAATAATAGGGCATATAACATCAAATAAAATTTTGTTGCATAATCGGTGGAATGGTTTTTCTAATACCACAATTCATCTACCTATAACTAAAGTTTTGAAGGTCAACTTTGGTCATCCTGCTATCTTGGTTACCAGGAAGTGCAATTATTCACGTTTAATTGATTACATGTTGCTATTATACACTGTAGTGATCAATATCTTTGAAATCCGACAATTTGCAGCTCACTTTTGTTGCAATATTTTCAGTGGACTGCTTTGGTTTTCGATCTCTAAATGAAGAATGGAGAAAGAAATTGTGACATATTATATATCATTCAAAAGCTGATATTTTAGAGAATTAAAATATGTCATAAACTCAATTTTTAAATGTGCGACTTTCCTCTCATTTTGCCAGAGCACCCCTCATTTTGTTGCCAGAGTACGTCTTTAATATTCACAACATCCTGCTATCTTGGTTCAAGTAAAATATGCAGTCTGGCAACTCTCACTTTTGTTTGTTTGTTTTGTTAATGATAATTAACATTTTATTCTTTGTTACAAACTATTATCGTTAATATCAACTCAAAGTACTGCTGTGTTATTAACAAACCCAACTTGAGAACTTCACAAAAGACCAATATCCAGTTGATTACAATGAAATCAATATTTACAATTATATTAAATCATTATTGCTTTTTCATTTGAAAAAAACACCTCTTATCCACAGTTTGAAAGTAAAATTTGAAGCTGATTATAGTCTTTATGAATAATATGTAACCAATACAAATATTAGATCAAATCAATTAAAGAGCTGCTATTATCCATAGCACTAATATCATCATAACTGATTTATGTCTCGTAATTTCTGATCGCAGAGATTTATTCCCAAACTCCAACACATGATCATGCTGTCATTCACATAACACAAGCAGGGGTAAAAACAAGCCAGACGTACCACAAACCACTTTCGGTACTACAATAGACACAGCAAAAGGATGGAAGGGAGATACACAGGCGTGGAAAGAAAGAAAGAAAGACGAGTGGGAAACAATAAGCAAGCATTAGTGTCAAATTTTGAGGCAGAAAATTCCCTCGAGCTTTTGAGTCAATTTTATAGTGCACAATTATTTTGGAATATATGTCACTGTAATCGGATACACGATCTCTCATACCGGACTAACTGATAGTGTGCATCATCTTAAGATTGTGAGTGAGACTGCACAATGCAAAGAACATCATGCAAACTTTTGATCCGATAGCTCAGAATTTTGGTACAAGCTCTTCCAAGATCTAGCAACTTAAAACCTTTGTACACTGGTTAAGCTTGACTTTCTTACTATTCAGAAATAATGTGAACAACTTCCCAATTAATTAGAACAAGTGATAATGTATGCATTGTGATTGCAATATAAATACACTGCTGCTCTAAAGTATTTCTGCACAAAACCTTTATTCAACCATATCTCAAAAGGCGTTTATCCGACTTTCATCATTTTTTGACAGAGTCTATATTGTATAATTATTGAAGTAACTATTCCAGAATTGCATTCATTGCATTTGAAAATATGGCATGTAATGCATATTACTACTTTCGTCGCAACATAAAAAAATGGAGTTTATATAAATTTCTGCGCATTTGTTTTAAAACTTACAACCTGAAAATATTCTATCCTGTTACCAGGTAATAATGAGGTTGTGAAAAATTGATTAGTTACATAGTAATGAGGTTTGTACTTGTGGTGTATTTGTATATTGTCCATCAAATCAGCCATTTTTATAGCAATGGAAGATCAAATATTAAGAGAAATGTCGATTTATTCATATTGAATAGATAAGTTACCTATACTAGTGTGAATCTTTGATGATTTCAGGTCACTTAATATACAAAATGAGGTTTTTGGACGTTTTTAATTGTACAGAAATACTTTAGAGCGGGTGTATATACTACATAAAAAAACAAACCCTAGGTTAACAATGGAGGCAAATATGTTTCACCTGTTACACATTAATCGATTAAATTTTGAATAGTTTACATATACAATGTTTGAAAGTGATGAGACTGTCATTATAATAGTACTGCATATCAATTATATTTGAAGCTAACATTCAATCAACTGGTTTCTTGAGGAATAAGTATTTGATAGACCATTTTTGGTCATGCAACTTGCATAGTCCACTACAATTTTTCTAGAGCAATACTAGTCTCCATGAACTCATTCATAGCAACTGAACTTTTTTTTTCTTTTTTTCCCCTGTAATTTAAGTCTTAATAGACCTACAATGATTAAATGCTTTGTTATTTGCCAAAGAATATCCGATTTATCATTATCCATAGAGCTTTGATAGGTACACAATGTTTTTTATTAGAGACTGTTAGCCTTAATAGAATCAGCCACAATTTATCAAGAAAAACAATATCAGTCCCAAACATCATTTATATTAGACGTATAAAAATACATTTGTGCTTACTATCATTTGCCAAACATATGCATAGTGTTGAGATTCAAAGTTTAAAGCTGGGATAAGCATAATCTATACTGTATTTTGTTATTTACAAGATAAGCAAGCATCTTCTGAGAGGACACATGGAGAAACATTGGTAAAAAAGGCAGCAAAACTGAACTTAATCATACAACACACAAATAACAACTGCAATGTTAACTTTTTGTAAGTATAATTATAAATGCTGAAATACAAACGAGAATTAAACATTGGATATTTAACAGATTGTACAAGTTAGGACTTTCACAAAGCAAATATTTCAACTATAAATTTGCAAATTTAAACAGAATTTATATTACTCCAATCATCAATCTGTGCAGCATTTTTGAACTTCAAACTGAAATTGTGCAATTTTTAAGTACAATTGCAATATGAATGTACAAAGAATCAAAAAATCATCAGATTGGTGATTGTTCAATGGCAATTGACTAAGGCCTAAAAAAATAATTGTTGATTGGTGTAACATAGAAAAAAAATAGGGTAGGTAGGTCAGATTTTTTTGTTTAGTTTTTAAAAATCATTTAAGTCTATGTTTCACATACAAGACCCAAAATATACGACACATATACAACAACATCGTCACTTTTTCTGTAACACATTACACCTTTTATTTGTCATTTTGAATGTCCTGCAAGCCATATCTCGGGCCCCATGAATCGATTCCAATCAAATTTGGGATTTGGAAGTTTTTTACCATGCTCAAAAAAATAAAAATATTTAGGGTCAGTGGTAAAAATTGGGTCGGTCAGGTTATGCCAATCAAACAATTTTTTTAGGCCTAACTACCTATTAGAACTCATGTTGGTGTGATAAACAATACACACATGACAATACACAAGAGGACTATATTTGATAGAGCCACACAGTTGTCTAGCTGTAACTCACCTGTGATGGTGATGTAATGACCTGGGAGTCATCGGTACTATTGGCTAGATTGCGGCTGTTGAGATCTCTGTAAAATGTAGTCGAACCCTGGTTGATAACGGACATCGCCCTGAGATTAGCAAGAACAAGACACATAGTTATATGAGTGTAAGGAAGTTGTATCTGCAATTGCTGCCATTTGTCGTAAATTTGGATTGCACCCTGTATAATCTCCAGTCTTGGGTCAGCGGTTCTTGAAATGGTTCTTCAGGTGACACCATCACATGAAGAACCATTTAAAGATCCACTGACATAAGAGAGTGGAATTTTGAGGGATTTTTCACATTCTTGTGACAAGTGGTAAAATAGATATAACTCATGGCAGCCTTGAGGGCTTACCATAGATCGGCATCATTAGCCATAGAGCTCAAATTGGGGGGGTATTCAGGTCCAACCAAAATCAAACTAGAGTGCCGAGATTTGGTTGTGTGTAGAGACAAACTGCACAACTAATACT
The DNA here is from genome assembly GCA_000969725.1 of Ophiothrix spiculata. Lineage (NCBI taxonomy): Eukaryota > Metazoa > Echinodermata > Ophiuroidea > Amphilepidida > Ophiotrichidae > Ophiothrix > Ophiothrix spiculata. The sequence goes on along the minus strand of JXSR01S042093.1, from coordinate 10,996 downwards.
TAACACAAATGATACACCAACCTGCACGCAAAGCGTGTGTGCATGTGTGTATGTTTTCCATATTCATGCGTTATGACAAAATGTGATGCATCATCGGCAAAAAACGAATACCCCCAATTTTGTCTCCATGCCAGAATAAAAATGGTGGTGAGTCTGGTATCTCCCCTGTAAATCTATGGAGCTTACCTTAATGGGTTATGCTGCATTGGTAGCTGGGGTTCATCTTTGCTAGGCTTCTTGTAGCTCAACACAGTGTTTCTATTCCCTCTACCTTGTGTGTTAGTTATAGCAGGGATATTTGGTAGCATCCTTGGTGGCACGCTACCCGGCCTGCTCTCTCTTGCCATCACCTGCAAATTACATACACAAATCCATTACAACATGACAAACAAGTTAAACATTATGATACATAAGGCCAAAAAAAAAATTATGTTTGTTTGCCCTCCGCGACCGACCCTAAAAATGCCAAAAATTAGGGTCGCGATTTTAGTTTATTTTTTTTTTTCTTCAAACATGTAAAATATGAAAACTCAATATTTTTGATGTAAAACGTAATATTTAGCAGTGTGAAGACACATTTAGTAGTATAAAATGCATATTTCCTCTAAATAATGACCCACAATTTTTGATTAAGCCCGGCATTGCTTGGTATTCATGATAAAATCCATGGAATGACATCATATGTGTAGAGTAAAAAAAAAATTAAAAAAAAAAAAAAAGATTAACCGACCGACCGACCCAAAATTTAAATTTTTCCACTGGAGGGCAAACAAACAATATTTTTTTTTTGGCCTAATAGAGTTGAACCTCATCTGTTGGGAATCAAAATCAAATCTCAAGCTCTCATATAATCAAGATCTAGAGAACAAAAGTCTAGTATGTGTACCGTTGCGGCAAAAGGGAGCTCTTGTCTGCACATACTTATGTCTGTTTCACAAACATTGTATTCGAAGCAATAGTGATTAATACCATAGGCAAAAAAAATAATTAAACAGAAATTCAGAGTGCAGGGCCCTATTGTTTGTAAATGCAACCTGTACCATGGATTTTAGTTTAAATTGTCCAATATATTTTTATTTTGCCTATAGAAGATGGTGATAAGATGATATGACTCATGCCATTGTCTAGAAATAATGAGAGCTAAGTACCTTGCGCAAAGCAACAATGAATGGATTTAAACTTATTCATTGGGCCCTGGGGCATGCTGAGCATATCCATTGTTCCCTGTCAATTTAATCATTAGATTGCTAATTGAGATAAGTTCAAGTTCAAGTTTATTTTTCGTAATCAATGATCATACACATGATACTCACATACTTTATATTGTACTTACAATCTAAGTTGATTACGAAGGAGGAAGTCGAAAGGCCAAAAAGACCAGAAATGACTCCCTGACATAAGAGAGTGGAATTTTGAGGGATTTTTCACATTCTTGTGACAAGTGGTAAAATAGATATAACTCATGGCAGCCTTGAGGGCTTACCATAGATCGGCATCATTAGCCATAGAGCTCAAATTGGGGGGGTATTCAGGTCCAACCAAAATCAAACTAGAGTGCCGAGATTTGGTTGTGTGTAGAGACAAACTGCACAACTAATACTTAACACAAATGATACACCAACCTGCACGCAAAGCGTGTGTGCATGTGTGTATGTTTTCCATATTCATGCGTTATGACAAAATGTGATGCATCATCGGCAAAAAACGAATACCCCCAATTTTGTCTCCATGCCAGAATAAAAATGGTGGTGAGTCTGGTATCTCCCCTGTAAATCTATGGAGCTTACCTTAATGGGTTATGCTGCATTGGTAGCTGGGGTTCATCTTTGCTAGGCTTCTTGTAGCTCAACACAGTGTTTCTATTCCCTCTACCTTGTGTGTTAGTTA